>BHFT01002093.1:0-91396 GCA_004320025.1 Laticauda laticaudata | reverse complement strand
AGCTCAACCTCACTTGTGTTGGGTGCCTGTGGTGGCCTGAGCACTCTGCCAGCAAAAAACAGGCACCCGAGCTCCATTTTGGCTGCAATGGCCTCCTGCAACCCTCTGCCAGTGAAAATGTAGCTCAGGAAGGCTGCATGCAGCCCTCCCCAGCTCTATTTTCACTGGCAGAGGCACTGCAGGCCACTCCTTCACTGTTTCCAGGGTGGCCCCGCAGGCCAGATCTAAGCACCTTGCGGGCCAGATCTGGGCCCTGGGCCTTGAGTTTGACATCCCTGCTCTTGAGAATGGGAGAATAAAACTATTTAATGAATTGCTGGGCAACAATATACAATCCATTGTTACAGTGCAAGGCAACAGTTCTGAAACATCCATACTGCAATAAGGATTCCTTTGATTTTGTAGATATAGCTCTAGGGTGAAAAGAAAATAGGAAGGAACTGAGGGATGATAGAAAGGACTTGAAAAGATTGACATTCATGTGACTAACCATAAACCCATCCATTTAAAAAAAGGCCAGTGCAGTGTAGTTTAGCTACTTAAAATGAATTCTGATTCTCTTCCTAGGAAGGAGTTGGAAATCATCTTCATCCTTCTCTGAAAGTGACCTTGAACCATACAAACTTCTATTACTATTACACCACCAGTGGGGAATCTGTGGCCTTCCCACAATTTTTGTTCTTGGCAAAAATGGCATAGGGTGAAAGACCAGGCTACTCAGAAAATTGCCAGCACTTCTGCTGCTTTCTGCCCTTCTCTGTAAGCCCTCTGCCCAGCTGCAGCATGGGGAAATTGGCTATAAAATCTTTGCTGTGAAATAGCTTTGGGTGAGATAGTGAGTTGTGTGGTTGCTTTCTGTCTTTCATATGAGTAGTAGTAGTAGTAATAGTAGTAGCAGCAACAGCTGTGGGGAAGAATGGAGAAGAGTGAGTAATAGTACATGAGTATGTAAAGGCTTGTGGGTGCCAGTGTGGGTGGAGAAATGCTGAGTTAAAAACTAATAGCAGAATCTGAACTGAACTGAAGCGTTCAGTTGAGCTTACTCCTAGGGAAGTGGGCATGAGCCTGCAGCTTGAATCAACATTAAACCATCTAAATAAAATGATTGTCAGTGGATAATTGCACAGTATTTGAGAATACATATTTGAAACAAGGAAATGCCAATTTTAAAGATTTACAAGGAATTTATTGAGGATGTAAGTGACCAGTTTATCAACTTTTGGATAAGATATGACCTAATCCGCTTTGCCTTTCCGGGCATGTACTTTTCCATATTGTTTTACTTGGCATCAATCAGTCGGAACCTCTCATTTTACAAAAGGCCCCCACCTTCTCTAGAAGTTTATCTGCCTAATTTGGTTTGGATTTTCCAAGAGGTGGGAGAAGAAGTATAAATGTCTGTCCTGACAGAGTATTGCATGTCTTCCGTGCCTTCCTGAGTTTTCTATCAATGTGTTCAACTCAGGAGTCTGAAGTTCTACTTTTCTAGCAGCATTATTTAAATTTATTTCATGATGGAATAGGAATTCTAAGAGAACTACTGCATACAAAAAAGGTTGGTCTCTCCAGGTAACAAGAGAAAATTAGAATTAAGCAGCCCTTTATTTCTATTTCAGCAAACACCTGATGACTGAACTCACAAGGATATGAACATAGTCATTTGTTAGCCATAGTTAGTTGATTAAGCTCCAATTGACTATACATCATACATTTTGCTAAGCCATAGTTTACAGATTCCTGGGAAAGGACTTGCATTATAATCTAGTTAAAGTTTTAGGGGTCTGTGTAATATCTGAACCGAGTCAATGAACTTGCTAAGGAAGAGAATGAGAGAAGGATGCAAGGCCCTGAAAATCTTATTAAACTTCAGGACTTGAGCATGTTGGTTGACTGAATCTTTTAAAATCAAAGGCTCTTCCAAAAGTGCTTCCAAATGGATCTCAAATACCACTTTTGTGCATATTCTGCTAGCATTCATTAGATACATAAGCATGTAAAAAAGCTAATGGATCGAACACCACCTTGTCAGCAATCAGCAACCAGCAACCAAATAAATCAAGATTAACACCAAGATTAAGAGATCAACAATCAAGTAGTAAAAAAAAATCCCAATCAAAGAACTACCAACTCAGAAACAAATGGTAAAAAACAACCTAACTAGGGAACCACCAAGAAAACTCTCACCAGCACTGACTGGGCAAGTCATTTGAATATAAATGGGGTCAGCAAACCCCATTCTGTTCTAGAACTATGTTACCTAACTGGGTAATAAAACAACTGCAAGGAAAAAATCAAATTCTGAGAGCACCAAACATCCCTCAGACTAACATGTTTTATGGCATCTAGCTCTTTGCTATCCATGTCAGTTCTGAATTATATGCTTCAGATTAACTTTTTAGATTTGGAATACTATGATATGGTGATTAGACGCTCTAAATCCAGATTCCTCTTTTGCTATCAAGCAAATAGCTGTATCAGCAAAGACAGGATTTCAGAAGCCAATCCCCATCCCTTTGAGACATAGTTGCTCCTGAAATCAAAGCAAAATCCCCTAATCTTTGGCTACATTCAGAAAGAGACATGTGATTTGGATTCAGCCTGGAAAGCTGGAGAGTAAAGTTCATTTGTATTTTCCTCTGACTATTTTCTATGGGTTTCCCCCCCTTAAAACAATAGCAGCTTTGGTAGCAAAGTAATCGGACTGACACTTGTTAAAAATCTTCCGGGTTCAATTTTGAACTTGAGTTTTCTAGAATGAAACTTTTCTGACAATGAAAGTTAGTACATGGCAGCTACCTGAAAGGTAGATGAGACTAGGAAACCATGCTAATGCATGCTAATACTATCTTTAATATAAGGTTATAGTAACAAAATATTGCAAATCTGAATGTGCTTTCCCTCTCTTTTATCTTTATGAAAATTAAAGAGAATCTTGTCTGAGATGCTTTCTCAAATTACAGTTCTGTCTCAGACTGTTTTATCTGACCCATTGTCTTGGTTGCAACTCTTTCTTCTGTTCCTCAAGGCTATTCCTTCTGCCTATTGCAACATAAAGTTGGACATCCNCCCCCCCCCCCCCCCAAATTACTCTTGTCTCTACTCTAGCAAAAGATTCCACCTCAGAATGGCTGCCATGGAGCCTCTGAGCAATCAGTCACTAATTTAATACCCCTCTCCCCCAATAATCTCTCCTATTTCTACTTGCCTTTGCCCTGGAAGAGAAGAACACATTTGGAAACATAACAAGGGTTGTAGACAGCTATCAAGCTGGTGTTTACAGGCAGAGCTTCAAACCAATGTGTCTGGGATGGGTTGAGAGGTACTATAAAATAAGAATTTCAAGATCATATCTGACAGGTATATTTTGTTGATACTCAGGCCTTTCTTCCTGTTGAACCCCATTTCCAGAAAGCAAATCACTGACTCCTGAGGCACTTATCTCAGTTTTGGCTAAAAGCTACAAATGGTTACTAACTAGGTTAGTGTTCCGTCCGGAAAAACGCGAAAAAACGCGAGGTAGACCGGGTTCCAACAACAAAGTCTTTATTTGTTAACAGTAGTTGAAGAACGGAACAATTGCGTCCAAAGCCGCGGCAGGCCTTTTATAGTGGTTTGCCTGCCGGCTGTGTAGCCAATGACAGATATTCATTTTTTGCGCCTTTAAGCAGCTATGTGGATGGGTTCGTTAGTGAACCATTCCCTATTACTGGCCTTTCTTAGCCATCAGAATCATCATTTAGGAGAGTCTAGCTATTTTAATGCAAAACACCCCTCCCTCTGGTTCCAGTCCTACGTGGTGAGTAGTTCGTGCAGGTAGGTTGGGGCTTCTCCTGCTCTGTTGACTTCGCGTGCGTTCATTTCTGCTGGAGACTTCAAACCGCGTTCGATGGGGTTGCTGTCTTCTCCGGCTCTTTCCCCATGGAACCGCCTGAGGGTGAGTCAGCCATTTTACTGCCGGCCTGGAGTTTCTTCAGCCGGTGGTTTTGCCGCCTCCCTCCTGGTTTCTCCGGGGCAGGTCGAGGCTGGCCTGCTGGCCCCTTCGATGTGGACTCTTCTTGCAAGTTGTTCAACTGTTAAGTCTCTTTTTTGCTCTTTTTGTTTGTTAAAATCGTATTTCTGGGTTTAATTTAAACGCTTTCTTTATTTATTTTCTTGTATTTCCCCCCTTCGTTTGGTTTGATTTTTCATTCATTTTTTATTATTTGTGTTGTGTGATTGTAGTTCTTTCAATGTCGGGATCGAAAGCTGGTCTATGTGCCCGCTTATCCATTCCCTGCCATCATCCACAGTTAGTCGGTAGGACCGGGGCCTGGAATTTGTTGTAATTGTGCCTGGAAGCCATAAGGGTCCCCGGTGAATTTTTTTGCATAGACTAGGTCGCCGATTTCAAATGTCCTGAACGGGTGGGAAGGGAATCGGGGGTTTCTCTGTTATAATTCGGGTGCAATCTGTCTAATTGTGACTAAGTTTTTTCCCATCAGTAGTTCCGCCGGGCTTTTATTTGTTTTAGTACTGGGTGTGATATGCTGGAGGGTGAGGTAGGCGGTTAATTTTGTCTTGGACATCCCCAATGTCCATTTTTCCTAAACCGTTCTTTGGGTAAACCTGACCATTCTCTCTGCCCTACCATTTGCAGCCGGTAGGCCGCCGGTTTAGAGCACGGCGTTTAACCTAGGGAGGCTAGGTATTGTTCAAATTGGATACTCGTTAATTGTGGGCCCGTTGTCGGACACTAGGACGTCCGCAGCGCCGTGGGTGCGAAGAGTTTGTCAAGTTGTTTAATGACGGTTTCATTTCGTAGATGGCATAATTACAACCTCCAGCCAATTCGAGTATGCATCTACGACAAATTAGGAAGGTATTCCCTTAGTAGGACACCGCAAAGTCATGTGGATTCGCAACCAGGGCCTCGTGGGTTTCCCAGTCTTTTATAGGTGCTTGTTGTGGGGGAAGGCCTGGTTTTTTGGCATTTGTTGCAAAGAATTTACCAGTATTCGATGTCCCTATCTATACCCGTGCCACCAGACATAGCTTCTAGCCAGATCTTTTCATTTTAACAATACCAGGGTGGCCTTCGTGAAGCATTACCCAGTACCCTAGTTTGTATATTAGGAGGGATAACTACCGATCACCCCCACAATAAACAACTTTTTTGAATCGAGAGTTTGTTTGTTCTGGTTCGGAAAGGTTTAAAATTCTCAGCATTTTTTGGTGTGTCGGCCAGCCCTTTTACCTACCAGTTCAGTGTGCAGGCAGTCAATGGTCCTTGTGGTAGCTCTGGTGACATCATTTCCAGATATCAGTAGAACGGCGGAATGTCTCTATTCTGCAAATGTGGTTCATTCGTCGTGCTGGGTTCTTCCTCTGTAGTCAGTAATGCGGCTCTGCTCAACGCATCTGCATGGAGATTTGGCTTCCGGGCGATGTGTCAATGTATAAGAGTAGGCCGCCTAGGAGATTTCTTGCATCTAGGCATTTCGCGGGACAAAAATGTTCGGTGTGGGGCTTGTTTGCCCGCCAAAATTCCTAGTAGCGAGTTTATGGTCCGTTACTATCAAAAATGTATCTTCCATATAGATATTCGTGGAAGTGTTTTCACTCCAGCGATGATTGCCGAGGGCTTCTCTGTCTAGTGACTAATTAACATTCAGTTTTAGACAGAGTCTTTGAATAATAGGCGACGGGCTGCCTCTCTTCCCATCTGAGCAATTGGTGACACAGGATGGCACCGACTCAACATGGTGAGGAGTCGCAGGTCACGTCAATGAGAAGTGTGTTGCTAAAACTGGATAAGAACGGTGTTTGATGTTTAATAATTTTTTAATTTTTTTGGAAGGCTTTTTGTCTCATAACCCAGCCAAATTGTTTTTTTTATCCAGTAATCGGTGTAATGGTTTCCGTATGTCACTTGGTGGTGTAGGAATACATTATAAAAATTTATTAGTCCAAAAATGCCTCAATTCAGTTTTGTTCTTGGCTCTGGTGCATCTTTAATGGCTTTGGACCTTTTTGTCAGTAGGGGTTTTGTATTTTTTTACCCCCCTTTTTTTTTTTTTTCGCCCTGGGGGTCTATTAGTAGCCCAGGAATTTGACGCACGTCTGCTCATTAAGCAGCAGTTTTCTGTTTTTTACCTTTAGGCCAGATTCTCTGAATTTTGTTAGTACATCATCTTAGTCTTTTTTCTTAGGCTGGGTCGTAGCTTTTGGCCGAAATTAAGATCGTCGTCGAAGTACGGTACGACCCCTTCTTATTCCAGTCAATAGGCATTCCATGAGGCTTTGGAAAACGCCTGGGCTACACCCTCACTCCAAATTGGAGTCTGTTGCATTTGAAATGGCTCTGCTTTGTGGGTCCACTATTGTCTGTGCCTCAGCTGTTAAGGGTTCTTCTACTGGAAGCTGTTGGTTAAGCTTGCGCTAGATCTAGGTTTAGCCGAAAAACTTTTCCTCCCCCAGTGAATTAGTAGATGTTGTACGACATGGCACCAGGTATGCGCTTTGTGCCAAAGCATGAGTTTCAGAGGTACACCCTTGTAGTCTCCACAGAATTGCGAATTGACTCCCACACCCTGTACCATCACGATACCAGGCTGTCAAGTACATGCTTCGCCAAATCTTCATTCCGGCTCTGTCCAGAGAGCAAACAAGACACAACATCGATAGTGCTAACCGCGCCGCCGTGGGCCAGTCCTATGCTCATCGTCCCAATCGCGAATTCTACGCGTCCCCAGGTGTCTATCCTCATCGGTCGGCTTCCTTCATCTCTATCCTCGTCTTTTCAAGCCCCACTACATATGTGGGTGCATGTCGACTCCGGGCCTACAGGATGATACATTTAGCTAGTCCCGAGAAGAATCAGTTTTCTCCTCTCCCTGCCGCAACAATGGCTACCCCCATTTCAGGTTTCATATTGATTGTTCATTGTTGGCTGTTTCTCCCCATTAGCATAGTAACAGGTTCCAAAACCCCTGGTCTATTGATTTATTGGTTGTTTCTCTATTTTTGCTTTTAAGGAGCAAAAGAAGCTCGTTCTGGGCTTTGTAGTCTTCTTAGGGCGCTACCTGGGTCTTAAAATAAAGGAAATTGGGGTTCCCCGAGCAACTACCTGCCTTAGGGCAAAGCCGATCGACACAACGTCCTGGAACATTCGTGGATCAGGCTTTCTTTCCAGTCGGTTTGCGGCCACCTCGGTCTACTCCGTCATTAGCGTTATGCCACATGGATCGCGATACCAATTCGCATGCCCAAGTGCCTCTCTGCCGTCAGTCCTTAGGTCACTATGCGTGCAACAGCTAGTACTTCGACATGTTGTTTGTACAGGCGCGACTCGAAAATGTCCTGGGCCTTACCACAGGAATTCGGTCTTCCTTGGTAGTCTTTTATGGGTTAATTTTGTCTCATGGGAGCTCCTTAAGTTTGATATTTGGGACGTTGGTGTTGATTTGGTGTTCCCATGACACCATTTAGATAGGATAAAGTGACCCTGAGTCTATCTCCATTTCTTCAGGGCTGCCGTCGTGAGCTTCTTTACTACTGTATTTTTACTTTCTTCCTCGCTGCCTCTGTAGCGCTTCATAGTGAAAGTCTGAGGCGTTTTTTTCTCCGGTTACTGGCTCCCGTTTAGTTCTGCCTGCCAATTTACCTTTCTCGGTTATATATATACACGCTCTCCTCGTCGGGGAGAGGTTCTCTGCGTTCTCTGGTTTGGGCTGTAATCTTTTTTTATTTCTGCGAGGACTTCTCGATGTCCTCCTTTGCCTACAGAGCCTCTGCACGTGGCAATACAATCTGTGCGAATCGGCTCCGAGGCATGTTTCTCTCCGACACGCCCGCGGCGCTATTCCCGCCAATTTGCTTTTCTGCGTGGCCCTTTTTTGTTGATGTTATAGTGTGTGATCTTCGTCCTCCTTCCTCTCATTCTGACATCTCGGCTGGGCGGTGTTGGTGGTGGGATCAATTCGTCGTTCCCTCGTGGCTACAGGACTGTGTGTGTGAGTTGTTTGCATTCATTTATCGATTTTTGGACCGTCTCGATTTTTTCGCCGCTTCAGCGGCCTGTCGGCTGTCTGCGATGGCTCGGCTACGGTTATGTGCGGTTTATTTAACAGCTTGCTTTGCTACATGTCTCCTTAAAACACCACATATTTACTCGGTCGATCAAAACGCATCGCTTCCATCTCAGTTTCAGTGGACAGCTCATCACAGGGCTCCCCCCAGTGTCTTCCGTGTCGAACGCTGCCACCAAAATCAGCGTCTTGATGGTCTCTCGTATATCGGTTCTTCTTAGGGTAAAATTCGTGCCGCTTGATATAGGTTTGACACCACCGGAGCGGAGAGAAGTGAGCCTTCAGTATTCTTTGAAGCTCAGGGCCAAGTCATTTGCTTCAGCATCTCGGGGCTTCGCTAATGCCTTGGCCTCATTTGGAAGATCATGGCCCGCAATGTCGTCATAAGAACCAACAGCTCTCTTACACTGGTCTGACGCTCTCTATCGCGCGCATTACTTTTACTCTTTCCAAATACATTTGGAAAACGGCTCTATGTAGGATTCCCTAATCCTCTTCATTGGGAATTGAATGGTGCAGGGCGGCGTTCGTTATTCCAGCCATTGTCTTCATGTCTGTTTTGGTTGCTCAGTCTCTGTGTTTTAGGACGAGCCCCTCCGTCGCCAGTGGGTCCATCTGGAAAATCGCTGATGGGTAGACTGCGTCTTTCCAACAATAAAGTCGTTTATTTTAACATAGTGAGAATGGAAACATTGGCTCAAGCCGTTGGCAGCCCTTTTATACGGTTTGCCTGCCGGTCTTATAGCCAATGACAGATATTCATTTTTGCCGACCTGTTAAGACTAAGTGGATGGTTCCTTAGTTGAACAATCCCTATACTGGCTTTCTTAGCCAATCAGAATCATGCATTTAGGAGTCTACTATTTTAATACAGGACAGTTAGTACCTAGATTAGACTTCACCAGACTTGACCCTATGGTAGTAGGTAGGACTGGCAAGAAAACAAAAACCTTCTAAAAAAAGCAATGGCACATCACTCCTTTATTTATATGTTTATCGATATTTTGCTCATTACTATGAAATTGGAAACATGAGAAAGAATGTCTCCTGCACTGGTTGTAGGATTAATGACAGCATATATATCTCTCTAGAGGTATTGATCCAAACCTTTTCTTAGACTTCAACAGTGATTTTCTGTAAGTTTTGCTGAAAAGCAAAGGCCTGGTGCCAAGGATTAGGAAGGCCATTTTGAGCAATAAGGGAATATTAGACTTGTTTTGTCTTTTGCAGTTCCTGGCCAATTCAGCCAATGATTTATTATTTTCTGGGTTTTTTTCCTTTCTTTATTTAACTTCCCTTGTGATTTCCTGTAGTTTAATTTCAAGTTATGACCATTTCCACAAGAGTAGAAGATTTGGTATCCTATACATTGAATAAATAATGAATGGCAAATTTAATCTCCCTTTAATGGATTATTCCTGTCTGAAGGCTCCCTTTTGCGGTCTGATCTCCCATCTTTCTTTAGCTTGGCAATCCAGATAGCATTGTCCTTTGTTTTCCTTTGTTTCAAATAAAGATAGACCCCACTGAGGTTAATAGGAGTTATCCCAGAGAAGTTGGAATAGGATTGTCAATTTAAGAAGGTTAGGGGTGTGCCCCATTCCTCCAGTATTACCAGCAAAATAAAATTAACTTATAGATATGCTTCCACATAGCAAATAACCAGAGTGAAATTCTTAAGCCTCTCTGAACATAATGCCTTACTTGGTTACCAAGGTACAGGCCTGCCAGTTTCCAGCCTCTAGCCAGCAACGGTAGAGGGTTAGCCTGTTGCTTTGCAATAGAGGATTAAGAAACTATTGAAGAGTGAGATTAGGCAAGTTATTTAGAATTCCCTGGAATCGCAACTCACCAAATGTTAATCAAATAGCAGGTTTATTAGAAGGGTCTCAAAGGACACTGGAATTTATTTGATGACAGGAATACACAATAGCTCAGACGCCTAATATTCACTAGCAATCTTGAATAGTATCTTAACTTATATATTGCCAAGTTTCCAAGAGTTAAATCAGGAATTTCTCTCTGCTCTGCTGTCATGGCTTTCTGGAATTAAAGCTAGTTAATTTTACCTGAAGATGGCCAGCATCAAGTTTACCAAAAGTAGAACATTGTCTTCAAAATTGATTCATGTTAGGAGCTGTTATTCAGGCAGGTAGTGGACAGGAATAAAATAAAGGCCAGTCTTTTCAACATTACTTTCACTTCAAGGCATTTAGGCTAAGCAATTCTGTGAGATCCAAAGATTCAGCAAGAGAAATTGCCTTTCAGATAGGGAATATATACCATTCCCAGTGGCTGTGAAATCTTCTGCTTCCCTTCTTAATAATAAGAAAATAAATTTCATTCTGCTCCCATCATGAAACTCAGTATCGGAGGGATTTTCGCTAATGTATTAAATCTGGGTAACATTGTACTAGACTTCATGTTATTTCATGCTAAATATGAATGTTTAGTCCCATGAATGTTCTCTTCTTGTGGCTTCTAAGAAAGGAGAGAAGCAAAAAAACCTCCAAGGCAAATTATAATTTATCTCTTACCAGAAGGAAGTGACTTAAACTTTTGTTCTGGCACTAGCATTATATTTACGTAAATGTGCTGAAAAAAACAAAGAAAACACTGTCAACCAGTCTGTCCTAGTTGATGGCAATTGGGGAAGAACACAAGATTGGGAGAAGCTTTCTTAACCACTTACATGAAGTAGATATCCAGTTGCAAAACTCAAAGGAAAAATTAAAAATCTACATTACCAATACAAGTAATGTTGTGTACTTTGTTTGAAAATATAAAAGCTGAACATGACTGAAGCAAATAGATTTTCTGTGGAAGATAGTAAGAATACAGCTAGTCTATCAGATATCCAAAATTATAGCATCAGTCCTGGTGGTTCCCAACTTCCCTTCTAGCTTAATTCCAAGTGAAAAGTCATAGATCTGTCTTCATTTTTCTTCTATATTCAGAGGTGTCTAATTATTTCTGCTATTCTTTCTTCCTCTTTCCAGACCTTCAACTGTGGTAGATATTAGGATCCCAAAGCTGAAAAGAGATTTCAGACCATTGAGGAGCATTTAAAACCCTCTTATTATACCCATTATGCTTATTCATGAATGAAGTAGCTAAATTCATCGGTACATATTAACATACAAGTTACATATACCTCTAGTCCTGCTTTTGAAATGTTCCTTAAAGGACAAAAATTAGATAATGCAACATTCGCTTGAGAAACCACACTTATTTCAACAAGAGTGATGATGCAACATATCTGGCAAGGAACACTCCAAAGGCTGTTAGATAAAACTTGCATACACAACTCATTTATTAATCTTTTCCTTTGTATCTCTAGCATGGAAGCCCAGAAAGGCCAGATGGCAAAATTTCTGAATAAACACTCCCCTTGGAGCTTAAAAATCCAGGGAAGAGTTTGCTCTAGACTTTTGTGCTTTTGAATTTTCAAAAAGAGAAGTGTAGCTGTGAGGAAAAGAGGCAGGAAGCCTACTTCAGGATTATGGGATACATATTTTCTAGGATGGAGGAAAAAATGAGTCACAAGTTGATTTAGGGGGTGGTGGTATCTAAATCAGATTGTGTTTACTTTGTTTTGGATACGTTAAACATTCATTTGGAGCTACTGCATCTAAGGCTCTTTTGAGCCTTTCTGCTGTTCTTTATAAAGAGCAGAAAGATGAAAGTATTTGACTTCTTTTTGTCTTGCCTCTATTTCCCTGATGAGGTGAGGCAGAGAAAAGGGAAGAATGAAAAGTAGTATCACTTTGAGCAACAACAGATGCTGAACATCTTGCTGAATTATCTAGATTTAGTGGGAGGGCAGGCCTTGTGATGAGAGAAATAATACCTGATAATCAGATCAATTAAAAAAATACCAGAATGCATCCATAAAGCCTGAAAGGAACTTTAAGTTAAATACTAAACCTACATTGTGTGTATACTTGCCATGCTAAATATTCAAATCACATGGATTCAAATGCAATGAGCAAAAATGACCAATGGAGTAATACTTAGAATTTAGAACTACACAAAGGAGATAAATTGCTTGGAAGTATATAGCTTATAAGGAATGAATGATATTATAAGAATGGTATTGTTTTCAAATAAATGTATTACTGTCACAGATCTCCGGCATAATTTGCTATAGTACTTGAAAATACTGGTTTGCTAGCTATAATGGCTACCACTGACTGCATTTTCTCTCTTGATTCAATAGGAAGCAAAGAAAAAAAATAGAATGGAGCCATTGGTGGATGAAGTGAAAAATATACGACATCTTGGGGAAAAAGGAAGAGAATACCTAAGAAGGCTCCAAAAATATATCTTTGCTCATATTGGGGAAATGATGCTGCTTCAGCGATGAGTTGTTCTTAATTTTGGGATTGGGCAAATCACGAACAGAATTGGCAAAATGCATGGCTTCCCCCACAGCAGTGGTGGGATTCAAATTGTTTTTACTACCAATTCTGTGGCCATGGCTTGGTAGGTGTGGCAGGGGAAGGAGACTGTAAAATCTCCAGTCAGAGGTGGGATTTGCCGGTTCTCCGAACTACTCAAAATTTCCACTACTGGTTCTCCAGAACTGGTCAGAACCTGCTGAATACCACCTCTGCCCCCCCATCCCCCCTCTCTCTTTTTTTTTTCTCTCTCTCCAGAGGCTGTGAAGAAAGTTAGCTGTTTCTTCTATCATTTTCTCAGATTGATAATGCAGGTAAATGAGACCTTTATACAAACTAGATGTGAAAGCAGTGAGGAATTAATTGTTTCCAATTGCATCTCAAAAGGAGCCAAGCAGAGTTGCATTCAATTTCCATATTAATCATATTATTTGCTAAACTCAAATTCTATTCCCCAGCCCTGCTCCATCGGGTCATTTCTATTCCGCTCTCTGAAGAGATTGCTGCTGTTCTATCTACTCTATATCCTAAGTTGGCTTCATAGATGCCTAGAGCAGTAGAATTCCTTTTGTTCTAGGGAAATCCTATCAATTGATTATACAGGTTCTATTTTTAAGTAATAAGCATTTTAACATTTCCTATCATTGCAAAAGCAGTGATAAGCCTATTGAGCAAGTCAACCCCAAAATATTTAGGCACTCATTTCCAGAAGTAGTACTCAGCAGGTTCTGACCAGTTCTGGAGAACCATTAGCAGAAATTTTGAGTAGTCCAGGGAACCGGCAAATACCATTTCTGACTGGAGATTTTACAGTATCCTTCTCCTGCCACACCCACAGAACCAGTAATTAAAAAAAATTGAATCCTACCACTGCTCATTTTTCACTATCTACCTCCTGGAGTCACCAAATAAACTGAGGTCACATCAAGAGCACAAAAAGCTCTTAACGATCAGATTGCCATAGGGAGAAAAATATTGCTTGTCAAGCACATTATATGAAAGGAAAGTCTTACATTTGTTGCCTTACAGTGCACAACTCTGTGAGGACAAGGATACTTAAATTACAAGGTAATTTAATCACAGGTCTTAGGTATCTTGATCAACCATAGATACAGGTTCTCAATTGGAACTTGGCTGCATCTCCTTTGAGGACCATTTAAGACGTTACAGACTTAAATTCTAGCTAGAACAAACATCCTGGGCCCTTGGCCCAGCTTTGGGATAGTTAACACCTCCTCCTTTAAAAAGCAAATACATTTGGATTTGTCTTCTGGCAAGCTATCCCTGCTATCCGTATGTGTTATGAGTCCAGATAAAGTTAGGCAGAGATCTCAGAGTATTTTGAATCTTGAAATCCAAAAATATAGATTAAATATTTCATTTCACTACCATAAGCTGGAGGGTGCTCTTTTTCTCATACCTAGATATTTTTCTCATATGGTTCATGCTCCACATAGAAGGGCATTTACATTGTTGCAACTTGATACCCTGTCTTCAATAGTGTTATTATAGGCAGGTAGAACAATCTATTTACCAGTATCACCTTTGCATGTGCTCATACAGGAGTCTTCAAACTTGACAGCTTTAAAACTTGTGGACTTCAACTCCCAGAATTCCTCCTCCAGTCATTTTAGCTCAAGAATTCTGGGAGTTGAAGTCCACAAGTCTTAAACTTGCCAAGTTTGAAGACCCTTGTGCTCATGCAACAAGGCAGAACATATGTTTCTAGACTACTTCCTGTAATACACATTGTGCCTTGATCTCCCACTTATTAGTGTGCTCTTTCCAACTTATCATAATCAATGATTGCAGATCAGCTGCTGCAAGATCAGCATGCCGAAAGCATCTAAGGACAGGAAATTTGTACCTTGTTAATAGCAAGTGAAGCCCTACCTTTTCCGCTGATTTTAGATCTACATTTACTGGGTTTTGCTGTGCAATAAATGCTGCTGTTTATATAATTTTAACTTTACCTATTTATTGTATTATTTTTTTATCTATTTAGTCTGTCAATTACAGATACATGGACAATTTTAAAAAAGGTCATTATCTCTGGAATGAAGGAAGACACTCTTGAACCTGTTTTCTTGCCTGTAAAGAAAGCACATGTTGGCCTATATGAATTTGTTGGCACTGCTGGATTAGTGACAGCAGCTGTCCCACCAGAGAGGAAATATCAAGTACATGAAGCAACAACTTCATGGTAACAGGATTTCATAAGCACAAATCCTCTCTTGGCTGAAGTGTTTCCTCTTGGAGCTTTGCTCCAAGTCAAGTAGATGACTAAAGCATTTCCACTTCTTCCCTTCCTCCCATCTCCTTTTCCCTAAGGAATAAAAATTCGGGTTATTTGTGCCAATATTATTTTAGACTGTGGCTGGGGGTGAGAGGGTGGTGGCAGGGGACTGAATTGTCTTTGTCGCCTTTTCATTCTTAATGCCACCTGCAATGAGCTAATCAAGTGCCAAACTTCAAATTCTGGTCATGTGCACAAACTCAGTGCAGCTGTCTGATGTGTGCTGCTCATTAACACAAGTATTAGGGAGATTCTTCTTATTTGGAAAGGTTAAAAGAAGGATGAGTGGGGATCGGTTATAGGACTCTCTGTTGTCATTTCTCTTAGGGATGGGATTCTACTGGTTTTGTCCACTTCTGTAGAACCAGTTGCTCTGAAAAGCAGCAAACAGAGAGCATACATAGAACTGGTTCTATGTATGCTACTGTTTTGGCTCACCTGCCCGGGCTCTTACCTGACTTTTATTTCCTGCGTTTTCAACTGCAGCTGCTTTGTGCACCACAGCTGCAGTTAAAAAAAGCAGGAAAAAGGTACTTTTTCAACCTCCTTGCACCCGCGAATAGCGCTGCTCAGCTGTCCAGGCAGCTAGATGATAACGATATACACGCGCACGCAGCATAATGTAAAATCACTGAACCGGTAGTTACACCGGTCGGATCCCCACCTCTGATTTCACTAGATAGTTTTTCAATCCTGTTTTTCTATCAGACTTGATAATCCTTCACTCACTACATACCTATAGAGGATTTAAATAATTCCTTCAAACTTGACTGTGTAAGTTTGTACAAACACCAGGGTTTGTCATTCTGAATGTAAATACAGCTCTTGGAAAACAGGACTTTGACATCTTTCTTGCAGAGCATGATTTTTTGTTTGTAAACAAAATGGCATTGGTCAATTTTTATTTGTGTTTATATTGTTGCTGCTCCCATGGTGCACTAAGTGCTTTGTTCTGGTTAAGTGAAATAACTGATTGGGACTAAACCTAGTTCAATTTGAAAAACTAATATGGCAAAGTGGCAATTGTCAACTTTCCAAAGGAAAATGAGGTAAGGGTTGGAGAACATTCTTGACATTCATGTCCACCAGGTTTTTGACCATCTCAATGTATAATTTGACTTTACTTCATATTTTGACCCTAATCCCATTAGGAGAGTTATAAAGATGAGATAGGACTCTTCATATCATCTCCAGCTTACATAGCCTATATTAGCTTCCCTTTAATTCAAGGGTCTTCAAACTTGGCAAGTTTAAGACTTGTGGACTTCAACTCCCAGAATTCCTGAGCTAATATGACTGGAGGAAGAATTCTGGGAGTTGAAGTCCACAAGTCTTAAAACTGTCAAGTTTGAAGACCCCTTCTTTAATTCGTTATTTTTATTGGCAATTCAATTTATTTTCAATTTATTTTCAAGAGCAAATTTGATCAAATGTGTTCCATTTGAGCCAATGTTTCTCTAAACCAGACCTTAATGAAATCCAAAGTTTCTTTATTTATTACAGGGGTCTTCAAACTTGACAGCTTTAAGACTTGTGGACTTCAACTCCCAGAATTCCTCCTTCAGTCATGTTAGCTCAGGAATTCTGGGAATTGAAGTCCACAAGTCTTAAACTTGCCAAGTTTGAACACCCTTGGTTTATTATATTACACTGATGCTGCTGGGTCTCAATCTTTCACTAATTGCTGTCATGGATCCACCCTCAAATCCTTCTCCAGAGGCAAGTTCAGAGGAGGAAGGATGCATCTGCAGAGGAAAGTGTGGAGCTGAATATTGGTCAGCTTTTTCTATTGAAAAAGAATATTGGTCAGGATTGGGGCTCAGAATGCTAGCCTCGTGGAGCAGCCTCAGCTGGGTTGATTGGACCAATGACAGGCTGAGGCTGAAGGAGCCAAGCTACAGCAAGTTGGCCAGGAGACTCCAAGTGAGGACTGGGAACAGCTGCCACTTGTTTGCAATGAGGAGAAGGTGGAGTCTACACCCCTCCTCCTGATCCAAGGACATGTAAAGCAGAGAGGAGACAGACACAATGCCAGTCAGTTAGACTACTTGTGGGGAGGCAACCTTGCCTACTTAAGGAGGATTTGAGTCAAGTCCCTGAGGACTTGAGTATTGTTGGAGCAATGTGCCCAGTTCTGTGCCTTGTGTGATCATGCTGTGTAGCCTGGCTAATTTGACTACTGGACTTTGTGACTTAAGTTATCTGTACTGAGCTTGAAATCCAGACCCCTGTGCAACAGGATTGCTTTCCAATGAACTGTCTGTGGGTTTGAATAAACACCTGTAGAACTCTTGCCATAGTTGAGTGGGGGAGGAACAGGGCAGCACAGTTGCTGAGGTTATCAAAATGCCCTTATAAATGCTCAATGTTAAAATTAGTTTAAGTTAGTTTTCTTTCAGTTTTTGTAGATATGTGTGAATGTGCCTATGAATATGGCTAATTTATCAAAATTAAGTTAAAATGCAGGTCAGGCTCCAATGTCACATTGTTGTGGTTAGCTGGCAGCAGGTGTGGACAGCTCAGAAGAGCGAGGACTCAGAGGAGGGGCCAGAACCATTAGGGAGTAGACTGCTGCCTTCAGAGATTGTGGGGGCTGGCAGCAGCGATGAGGAAGTTCCCGATGAGCCTGTGCCAAGTGTGTGTGCACGCAGGGTTGCTTGCAGGAAAGAGCAGTTGCAGCAGCATGGGCGACTCGGGAGTAAGGCTGCAAGGTAATGGCCCCTCCTTCAAGAAGATAAAAGCCAGCTGTGAAGCGAACATTCTTTGTAGGAAGCAAAGATGTTTTGAAACTCAGCCTCGTGGACATTGCAGTATCTTAAGTTGGTATTTGAAGACTCTTGTGTTGTGAAATATTTCTTATCTGTTATTCTTGCAGTCTTGCACAGTTTTGGTGAGGCTTGTGCTGATCATAGATAATTAGTTTGCAGCAGACTTTTAACTGGGGATTCATAAGAATCGTTAAAAGGTTTCTGTTCCCTTTGGTTCGTGTTTGTTTTATTGGAAAAGGGTTTGGGTCAGAACAGACATTTTGATCTATTTGGATATCACTTTCCTGCAAGTGCCAAGTATTTGTTACTTCTCACAACTGCAAACACTTTAGAGTAGAGGTGTCAAATTCACATGTCATGGTGGTATCACTTATCGGGACTTTTCCCCCTTTGCTAAACCAGGTGGGGACAGGGCCAGCACATGATGCATCTGGCCCACGGGCTGTGAGCTTGACACCACAGCTTTAGAGTATCAACCAACTGAAAACATGTATCAAAATAATATCAATAATACAATATATTTAACAGATAAATGATCAAGCCAGCAAAATAATATTCAACAATGGGACAACTGGTTTTCTTTAAAATGTTTGGGGAAAAGTTTAAAAGTACTAACTTGGCACAAAGTAAGCACCAGGAGAGTTTTATTAGGGAAGTCAGATGGAGCATTTCTATTGACAAGGCTCTTTCAGTTTTAAGAATCCCATAAATATTTGGGCATGGGGTAGACAAAGTGATAAATTTAATAAACTTTTTGAAAAATAGAAAAACAACTCTACTGATTCATTTGTGGGATAGGAGAAATAGCAGAAAAGCTAGAGGTCTACTGCTTCGGATTCCCTCCCATGCTTCCTTCTTTTTCTTTCTGGTCTCGTACTTCTTTAGCATCTTCCAAGCACAAGATATACTTGCCCTTCCTACCAATTGATTTTTTTTTTTTGCTTGCCTTTATAGACAGCCAAGGATTTCAGGCAAATTATCTTTCTTTGAACAGCATTTGGGAGAGAGCTGAAAAATGAACAGCCAAGATAATAAACTTCATCATCTCTTTTGCAGAGCTAGAGTGGGAAGAATTAAAATGTCAGATCCTTCTTCAAGATCTGATCCTTCTGAAGGCTAGGATGATGTTGTGCCTTGCAGTTTTCAAATATCTTACAACATTTAAAGGGAAATGTTAGATATTTCCCTCTACATATTGGGTTCCCTTTTGGAGTGTGGTTTAAACATGCTGCACACACAAACATCAGTGCATCTCATTCCTATTCTAGGACAAAGTATGAAACATGCTTCAAAGTAGTCTTATTTGTGATCCAGGGCATGTTTTGAAGGCATGTAATGCTTTTAGTGAGCTCAGAGTCTGGTCCATGCTTTGAAAGGGGCTAGATCCAGTCATAATAACAACATACAAGGGCTCATTTCTCATTTTCGACCTATGGATAATCTACTGTATGTTTCTTTAAAGTCTGTGAATCCCCTTATCAATTGCCTTTAATCAAAAGGCAAACCAATAGATTCTTGGCACCTCTAAGTTTGCAAGCCTGCACACAGCACTGTCAGGTCATTGAGAGGGGAGTGTTTGGAAGATACAATTTTTTGTGTGTCCGCTCCCATTCTCATTCAGTTTGATAGAGATGAATTTGCTTTTAAATTTAGTTTTTTTTTTCCAGGCAGGAAACAATTCCAATGGATTTCTCATGGATCTGGTGGGGAGTTTTAGCGATGCAACTCCCAATGTGTTTGTGGAAAGAGCAAGAGAGAATAGGTGTGTGTATGTTTCATTGCACAATAATCTGGCAAGTTGCAGCCTCTCTGACTTTCCATAATACAAATGTACCACAAACGAACTTAGAACATATTCAGATGACTCAGAAATGTGGGCAGCCATGGAGGCCACAAAAATATGGAGAGAGTGTAATTAAGACACAGGCACCCCCCTCCTCCTTCCCATTAGTTCACAACAATAAAGGAAGCTCAAGATGACTGCAAAAAGAAATTGAGAGTAAAGCAGAAAAAACATTGTATTGCAAACTTTCAAGGCATTTGAAAGACCAATCTTGGCCTTGCAGTTCTATAGTCTGCACATCAAGAGAGAACTCACCACTGAAATCACCCTGAAAAGATAAGTGCATCCCAGTTTACAGGGTAAAACTCGGAGTGACATTTTAACCAATTAGTTTCTCAAAGGATTCTCCCAACTTATGTGTCTACATGTTTATGGAATTCAGAATTTGACACAGCAACTCCTTCACTCCCTCCTTTCATCCTACTGTGAAATTGCTCTCTCTCTCTCTCTCTCTCTCTCTCTCTCTCTCTCTCTCACACACACACACACACACACACACAGACTAACATAGAGAGACTCAGATACAGATGTGTGTACACACACACATACCCAAGGATAGGCAAACCACTTGAACAAAACTGATACCTTAACTGCTCAAAGGGTAAATGAGCAAGATATATAGATATCAGCTATGGAACTTCCCTATTAATAACAAAGTTTGACACATCACCGGCTTAAAGGCAGCCAGATGCATCTCCTCCCCCCTCCTTATTTTCACATGTTGCACCCACACAGGTCAGCCAGAATTTTTTTTTGCTGTCCGAAACAGTAGGGGAGTTAAGTGCAGGGAGGGGAGGGGAGAGAAAACTCTACTATTGTTTAATTTTGGGAAAGAAGAGGGGAGGGGATGCTAAGGCTTAAAGTCAGTCTAAGTGTCTGAGGCAGCGAAAGGGTTTCCATGATTTTAAACCGGTCCTTCCAAAAGATACAACATACATTGCAACATTCCTAGTCGAAATTCCTGCACTTGGGTGGCAGACTCAAGAACAGCTGCAGGTAGCTGATTCATTGCCCAAATCTCTACTAGGGGGAGAAAAGTTGCAGGGGCCCCTGCCAAAAATGAGCAATAGTTTTTCAAGCTGGAAAAGGCCTCCTGAATAAGATGGATAAGGGAGTGAGGTTGGGAGTGGGGAAGCAAAGTTCTGGAAGCCGGTGCATATATAATCGGATTAAAGTCCATGAGTTTCCTCAGCAAGTTCTTAAATAGTTGAGCTGCCAGCTCCTGAAACAAGGACAAGGGGAGGGAGGGGAGTTGGGAGTTGGAATGGTATTGTAAAGAAGGGAAGAAAAAAATCTGATTCCGAGTTGAAACACTGCATGGAATTTTCAGACATCCCACTTTTTTTTCTATTTTTCTACCATCTTCCTTGATTGGTTAGGCAATAGGCAGAACCAAGATTCCCAGGTTCTAGAGCTAAAGAATTCCATCTGGCGAAGAAGGTCTGAGGACAGGACAACCTCACTGCCTATATGACAATGTGAAATAGTGTCACAAATTCATATTTCATCCCACAAGTCCAAAAACAAGGCTCACAAGTGGATTGCAAAGCCAGAGAGTAAGAGTTCTTCTGACACATTGAGATAAAACATCCTTCAAAATCGAACCCCTCCCTCCCAAGAGCAATCTTCAGAACAATGATGCCTATGCTGTAGCTCTAAAAAAAAAAAATCAATGAAGCTGATTGACAGGTTGGTTAGTTTATTGATGTAATATAAAATATGGCTTCTTTTTTACTCATTCAAGGACAAGGACTGTGCAGTTCACTGCAGCAAGTAATTTATAGAAATCTTCATCTTCACCATCATTGTTATTATTATAATCATTGTCATCTTCATCATCAAAAACAATATTGGCTGTAGCCAGGAGTAGGTTCCAGTGACCTGCCTGGACAGGATTGCTACTATGCAGTTTCTCTGTGGGCTGATCCTAGGGTGCGGCTTTCCTAGGAGCTCCATGAGATGAAACCAAGAAGTGGTGCTCTGAGCATAGAATGAATGAAAACATGACAAGAGCCCATATTTGGGCCTACATCTTGGCAATAAGGGAGGACAAAGGTTATTTTTCTGTATCTGCCAATAGACCTCCAGCAGTCCTATTTTGGAAGTAGATGAATGGTGTAACTGTCCTTTGACTTCTTGATCACTGAGCAACTTTTAATATGGTTGACCACAGTTCCTTCTGAGGTAGCAGAAGAGGCTAGGAGTGGAAGGCAGTAGGATGCAGTAGTTTATTTCCTTCCTCAGTGGTCATTTCAAGCTGGTATTGATCAGACGGCTACAGTCAAGGCTACAGTCCCTTACTTGTGGAGTGCCTGAAGCTTCAACATCCCCCCCCCCCCCCCCCCCCCNCCCCCCCCCCCGCAACATCTTCAAGAAATCATTAGGTCAGGTCACCCATAAGTTCAAAGTTCAGTATGCATCAGTATATCAATTATATCCAGGTTGTATTTCAGCACTGGGATGTGAAAGTGAAATTCTCAAAATGCTGCAATGGACACAAGTGTGAAAAATGGTCATCTGTCATTTTTTTTCAGTGCCATTGTAACTTTGAACGGTCACTAAAGATTGGCTGTAAGTGTACTACTTCCTGTAATTGGCACTCCCCCCACTCGGGTGTGTGTGGAAATGCTACAATCTTCTTGACAATTGTTATATCACCCTCTTGCTTAAAAAAAAATCCAAAACTACAAAAAGTTGCTGGCTGCAAAAAGATGGCCAACTTTTGTTTAACTCAAGAAAAACAAGATATTAAGAAAAATGACAATAAATAAATAAATAAACAAATAAACAAATAAATAAATAAATAAATATAAAATAAAAATAAACAGGCAGTATTACAGAATCTGACAAAACTGGTTTGACCAGAGCAGGACTTCAACAAGTGTCCATACTGCAGTCAGAGAGAGTTCCACAATGCTGGCTTTGTGTCTCTGTAAAGCTAATCTCCAATATAGCCTAAAATTGAAGGCATGCAATAAAAGGAGGAGGGAGAATGGAAGAGGCAATGTGCAGGGTACTAAGGGAATTATGACAAAATTATTACCATTCCTTCTCCTTCCACTGTTCCTGTGTTTTTGGCCTAATGCAGAGAATAAATGGATTTTGACATGCTCACTTCATTGGGATGGAGAAAGAAATCTGTCTGCAGCATGATGATGTCACTCACAGGATGATATTGTATATGTCAAAAGAAGTTCAAGTAGAAGCAATGTACAACAGAGGCACAATGGCTGCTGTTTCTATCTTGTAATCACCTAAAATTTCGCTCTCTCCATTAAGTTAATGACCAATAGAAATAATCTGAGAAAGTACATTAGGCCAATTTTGGGATTTTACATTCCAGTGAACCCCTTAAACCTTTGATCGCTTCAGAATTTTTTAAAAAACACTGAGCTGAGCTAAGTTCACAAAATAAATAATGCAAACTTGTTCTTGTGAATCTGAACCTTAGTTATTTTGTTGTGGAACTAAAGTTCCTTGTCTTATTTACTGTAGCTGCCACCATTACTTTCAGCAAACAAACTATATTTAAAGCTAATTTGGAACATTGGCTGTCTATAGCTCATTTCACATCAATGTTTAAATATGACATATGTTAGCCTTTCTTTGTCATGCTATCTGAGAAGGAAAATTCTGTAGATATTGCATACTACCTGAGCACACCTCTAGAATGCAACAAAGTGGGCATGTTACCATTTCACTTAAATAAAAGCAGGGGTCTCAAAGTTTGAAGACTTGTGGACTTCAACTCCCAGAATTCCTCAGACAGTATTGCTGAAGGATTCTGGGAGTTGAAGTCCACAGGTCTTAAAAAGTTGCCAAGTTTGGAGACCTCAGAATTAAAGCAAACTCTTTCCCACATGGTCACTGATTGAAAATGGATTTATTGATTCTGATCAACAAACATTTTCATGTCCTTGGATATGGGAGCATAGTTCAGACTAATGTAGCTGAAGTTAACTGATGTATAGTTCCCCTTTAAAATATTGAAGATGCCGCAAGTGGTTGAACCTGATTTTTCTCATCAAAATACAAAAAGGTATTGGAAGCAGCAGTTGAATTGAAATTCACACCTCTTAAAGTAGTTGAAGTTGAGAACTGCAGCACTAGAGGAATATCATCAATTTTTCTAGCAACAACATACATGCACAGCATATGTTATAATCTGCATGTAAGAAATGATGAGAATCCTAAATCTCATGACATGAATCTTGGGATGCAACACATCTTAGAGGAGGTACTCTTAAACCTAATACTTAATCCTATCCCTTTCTTATGAATCCCCCTTGCCAAGGTCTCTATTTTTAGTTACCTTTTCCTAGATCAGGCTTTCAGATTGAAAAGTGGTCCAAAGAAAGAGGACAGGGTCCCAATGACCTTGGTGCCCTCTGATCTTGTATTAGGTTCTCACCACAAACCTGTATTTTGGCTTTCTGGCCTATCATCTACATTTTACATCTATGTAAAATGGTGGCTTGCAAGTTTGCATCTGTGATTTCATCTGCATGTAGACAGTTTTCAAAAATATGCAATATTTCCTTTCAGGGGAAAAACTATAGGCTGGACTGCCTGCTTGTCTTCTCTCCAGGAACTCATTATAGAAGGGGAACTTGAAGACTCTTGCTCCATTTCATACCAGAGTTGGACTGAATCACTCTTCAAACAGGGGGCTATTCTATAAAATAAGATCTATATTCATCCAAATGTTTCCTTTTCTCCCTGTCTAAAGGCTAGGTCACACCGGCCAACGGATGCAAAACGTACATAAAAAGGACACAGAGGATGAGCAAATATTCCATCCGTTGTTATCCGCTCTCAAAAGTGCCCCAAATTTGCATAAACAGAGTGGACAACAACGGAAAGGAATGGACGTGGGGAGGATGTATGCGGGTGAAAAGCAGACATTCGTAGGAAGCCAAGCGGATGAAAGCGGATGACACAATCCACAGGGCTTCTGGGGGAGAACAGCGAAGCAGACGTGTAGCAGAAGGAACGGATGCATAGCGGATGACGCGGATGCATCACGGACGCCTATAGGCATGCATAGTGGATGCCTAGCGGATGCAAAGCGTTCACTGCGCATGCGGGAGGATGAATTGCGGAAGCTCCACAGATATAAAGGGAGGCAGATCGCAAGCAGGTCACCATTCAGAGGAAAGACCTGCTACCAGAGACATCTTGAGAGAACACCATGGGAAGAAGAGGAAGCCTCTACCTACTCCTGCAGCCCTGGCAAAGAAGGACAGAACCACCATCCCACCCCTGGCACTGACCCTGAAGCTGCTGTGGTGCTGCTGTGCTGCTGGTGCTTCTCCTGCTGCTGCTGCTGTGATGGACCAGCCACAAGGCCCTCAAAGCTCTGCTGCTGAAAGCCCTGAAGCCCCTGCCAGAGGGAGGAAGAGGCAGCAAGGAGAAGGGGGAGAGGAAACAGTACTCATTTCCGAGGACCATGAGGAGGAGGGTGCTGGAATGGCGAGGGGAGAACGCAGTACCTGTGGAGGCAAGGGCCACAGGCTCTATCGCGACACCAAGCGGTAAGCAGGCAGCCGTGGAGACAAAGGCGGAGAGCCTGGGCTTACACTTCAGATGTCCTCCTGGGGTGGTAGAAGCATATGTACACCTGGTTATGGCAAGCTGCACCTGAAGAGATCCGGGCAGGCCGCTGTCAAGCTCACTGATCGGGGAGACCTATGTCATGGCCAGGTGCATCTTTGGCGGAGGTGAGATCCGCCACTGAGGAGCAGTCCCTCTGTCAACCCTCTCCCTCAGACAGCCCACAGAGAGCCACTCCTCTTCCAGCCAGGAGACAGCTACCAGTGTCCAGGCAGGTGTCTTTGGAGGGCCCCAAACAGGAACACCCCCGACAGTTGCATTCCCCATGCCACGAGGACGTGGAGGATCCCCTGTCTCAGATGGAGCAAGAAGAGGCAGCCACCAGAAGACCAAACCCACCCCCACCCCCAGCTCCACCTCCACAGAAAGCAGGCAGGAGGCAAACCAGAGGGACAGAGCCACACTGTCCTCTTGGAAGATCAGGGACACAATCAAAGCCAGCACAGATCTCCTCTCCCAGCTGGTCCACTTCGACATACCATCCTCCAACCGCAAGCCCTTCATCACGTACATGGGCCAGACCCTCATGGACATGCCTGAGGCCCAGTACCAGGCCGATGAAGAGAGGATCACAGCTCTTCTGCACCACCCTCCAGGCCCAGATGAACCTGCTCCTACCCACTCCAGGTCTGCTCCTCCACCCCAGGCAATGTCACAGCCCTTCCACAGATTTCAGCAGCCCCTCACCTACCAAGCCTACCACTACCCAGGACTTCCACAGCAGAGGCAGCCCTTCCCAGTCCAGACCCAGGTTTCCTCGGACCACCACAGACGCCGAAGACGCCTCAGACTGACCCAGCTGCAGACCAGACAGCCCCCACTACACTCCTCTTTACTCCACCCCACAGCCAAGCCCTTCCTCAGAACATCTGTCCCATCAGTGTTGGGCCTCACATCCCAGGTCCTTGAGGAAGTGCGCCTCTCAACCTCACGGGACTGAGTCAGCTCTCTGAGAGCTTCCTGCACACACCATCTCCTGCTTGTACCCCTCTCGCGGGCCAGGAACCCCAATTGGTGCCACAGACCAGCACTCCAGCAAACAGCCACCTCCACAGTCCCTGGCCCCTTTACATCTGAGACCATGGGCACGCCTCAGAATGACTGAAAAGAGTGCCAGAGACTGAGTTGTTACCTGTTTCATCTTATCTTTGCTTAAAGACACTTGGGTCATTTGCTTTTTAATAAAGTCATACAGTTTGTTATTAATAAAGGTTATCTTTGCTTCACACACTTGGTTCATTTTTTTTACTTTAATAAAGTGTTGGGGAAAACTTTTGAAAAAAGGGTTAAGCCTTTGGCATGCTTGTGGGATTGGTAAGGATAGCTGATGGGATGGATAGCTATGGGATGGGTAAGGATAGCTGTGGGATGGATAGCTGTGGGATAGATAAACCTCTAGTGAAGCATAGTGGGACTGTATGGTCCACCCTCCAGCTGCCCACAATATGGCCCTTTATTGATCCAATATAACAATTTAATCATTGATCCACACATTTCAACATAAACAAAAACTCTTTATTAATCCCCTATTTCATTGTAAGGCCACTCAAAACATACATGGCACAAATCTCTATCCAGTGTGATGAGACAGGCTGAAGGAAGCATCAATTAAGCATCTACCATCCTGTCTTGCCACTCCAACTGCTCCCAGCTGGGGAGTTGCACCAGTGTTTCAGGAGGTTTGCGCTGTTTCTTCCCTTCCACATGAAGCTCTGTTGGGCCTTGCACATCCACGGTGTCTATCAGGTTTAGTCCTTGCCTCCATTCACCAGGCTGCCATGTCCCCATTGCCCTTGTTGGCGGTCCACAAGCCTGTTTCTGCAACATGGCTGGGTAGCGAAGAGTGCGCATGAGATTGTGCAGGATTTCAGCAAGCTCCACAATGCTCCTCACAGTCTCTGGGTGATGCTGCATGGTGGTGAGAATATTCTGGAACCTGTTGGCCAGGATGCCAAAGGCGTTCTCCACCACCTGCCTTGCTCTGGGACAGCCTGTTAGTTGAAGATCCTCTCTACACGGGTGAGGTATCTGGAAGTGTAGGGCTTCATGAGGTAGGTTCTGAGGGAGAAGGCGTATCACCCACAATGAAGTAGAGCGCATTGTGTGTCATTGGGTAGGGGGTGTGGATCTGGAAACCCATGATGAGGTTGCATTCCAGCCCACCCTTGAGGTCACTGGCGTTGTATATCTGGGCATCTGAAGCTGACCTGTTGCCTGAAGCATCGATGTACATGAACTGTTAGTCAGCATCAACCATGGCAAAGAGGGATTGATGCTGAAGAAGCCCTTGATAGTTTGAAATAATGTATTTACCCCGAGTTGGGTGAGCTTTGCAGGCCACGTGCTTCCATCTATGGCTCCACAGTGTGGGGAAAGTTCTACCTCTGATACCACTGCTCTGCAACTTTCCTCCAGCCTTCTTCAGTGGTGGGGCACTGGCGAGGAGCTCTTTCACGTATTCTCGATGATGGCCTGCACCACTTCTCTGCACCACAATGCTTTATGGTGTACTGTGTGGCACCCTCCAGGCATACTGACATGTTTTCTGTATGTGGTTCCAGAGGCCAGGGTGGCTCAGAGTCAGTGCCACCTTCAGTCCAGGGTCCAGGCTGGGCCGGAAGTTGGTGTTTGCCTTGGTCAACCTGGGTCTCAGACGCTCCACAACTTCGTCAACATGGCTGGGTGGCATCCTCATGAAGTGCTGGAATGCACGAGGGTCTTCATTCCTCAGCTCCGCCGTCCAGCTTGTCATAGAAGTCCAAACTCCCACTCTTCTCCTGACCCATCATCAGACCCAGACAGTTCTTGGATGTCTCCTTCTTCTCTTTGCGTAGAAAAGGTGAAAACAGTTTGAAGAGGGCTTGGTTCTGGTGTTGAATGATGGTGGCTACCAAAAGGAGTGTGCGATGATCCATGGTGGAGATCAATGGATGATGTGGAAGAGCAAGAGCAAGGGGTGAAGAGGTCTGCACATCAGGGGGCTGTGGACTGAAAGTGAGAATCCCAGCGTGATTTCCTCCCCCCTTTTATGGGTAAAAATGTCGGTTTTCCACTAGGTGTCCTTCCCACATACTCTAGGCATCCTCCAGACATCCTAAATATTCGAGATACATCCCATATATGAACGTTTTGTCCGTCTTTAATGCTTTCTATATGAGATACTTCGCTTACATCCTTTCTATTTCCACACTGTGTGGACGTTCCATGTCCGTTTCGCTTCCTCCCTCTTTTCTGCTTTCCGCTGCAGCGGATGTGAGTTGAGGGGATGGCCAGAGGATGCCGAGGATGATTCATCGGACGTGTAATGATGAAACAGACGTAGAATGTTTGTTACCCATATGGTGTCGCGGATGTTAAATTGTACACAGTGGAAAGGTTCATCCGCTCAAAAAGTTTTGTGCAGCTCAAAACTTTCTTTGAGCAGATGAATAGCAGTAGACGGATGTTTTACGGATAGAGCATATAAACACATATGCAGTGAGTACAGAACGGATGTGTCACATTTTTTCAACGGATGGCAAGCTTTTTTGTCCATTTTGCATCCTCTTTGCATCCGTTGGTCTCAGTGTGACAGGGGCTTAAGATGCCTTCACATTTCTTCTTTTGAGCTGGAGAAGGAACGCCTATCCTGTTTTAATGAAGATTGTCTTTCTGTGAGAGTCACTGACTCCTGGCTTTTTCCCTTTTTATTTTTTGCAATTTCTTCTGTTCCAAAAGACACATTAGGAAGTGATTAACAGCCACCTTTTCATGTTCCTCTTAGTTGAATGAATGAACCTGAGTTCTCTCTGTCTCTGTCTCTCTCTGTTTCTGTCTCATCCAGAGGTGGTATTCAGCAGGTCCTGACCAGTTCTGGAGAACCGTACGAAATTTGAAATAGTTCGGAGAAACTGGCAAATCCCACCTCTGACTGGAGATTTTACAATTATCCTTCCCCTGCCACGCCCACCAAGCCATGCCACAGAACCTGTAGTTAAAAAAAAATGAATCCCATCATCTTCGTCTTGGTCCTTACCACATATCTGTGGCTACTAATTCGTTTTCTGATGTTGCCTTCGAAAAACACAACAGATTTGGTGTGGATTTTCCAGACACTTCTTTCTGTTCTATAGCTGAAGCAGAAAGGTTCATCTGCTTCCTGTGTCTACTGCATAAATAGAAAGGCTGCATGGAGTATTTTCATTCACCAGCTGCCTGACAGGCCTAGCTCTCAGTCTCTGGACAAATATGGGCTTGAAATATACTATAAACCTTTGCTATACTGAAGTATTCTCTTTGCGCTCTAAACAGTGTATGATGTTTGTTTTCTAATTTATGTGAGTTAAACGATTATGGATTATGTTAAGTAAAGAAACAAGTGAAATATAGCTTGTTCAGAATAGCTAACTGGCAACAATCGAATTACTTTGGTCTTGAAAATGAAACAAAGATCAGATCTGGTAAGCCCCTGTCACATTGCACCAACGGATGCAAAGAGGATGTAAAACGGACAAAAAAGCTTGCCATCTGTTGGTTAACGCGATGTACTCACTGCCTCCGTTTTGCTTCCTCTCTATCCATCCAGCATCCGTTTCATGGACGTTTCATCCGCTCAGAAAGTTTTGAGCTGCTCAAAACTTTTGCACGGAAAATGTATCCAATTCGTCCATTATGCATCTGCTACGCATCGGTTCTGCATCCGTTACGCATCCGCTATATCTGCGAGGCATCCGTTCCGCATCCGCGCAAACTCACATCCGCTCGGACCCAAGGAGGAAGCGGAACGGACGCGGAACGGATGCAGAACGGATGCCTAGCAGATGCAGCACGGAAACAAAGCGTTTAAAACGGAAAAAAAGGTTCGCAGAGGGGACCTATCTCGGATATTAAGGATGTCTACAGGATGCCTAGAGGATGCCTAGAGGATGCCTAGAGGATGCAAAAAGGGACACCTATACTGCCTATGAAAAGGGGGAGCAACACATCTGGATCTCACTTCAGAACAGCAGCCCTGCGGTGTGGACCTCTGCAGCCTTCATCTGCCTCTTTCCTCTTCCACAGCATCCAGTCATATCCACCGTGGATCGTAACACAGTCCTTTTGGCAGCCACTATCCTTCTGCAACAGTGCGAAGCCATCTACAGGCTCTGTGAATTCTACTACGGGAAGAAAAAGGGGCGGCCAAGAAGCATCTGGGTACGAAGATGGCTTGCCAGAAGAGCAGAGGGACGGACTGTACAACAAGCTGATGGTGGAGCTCAGGAGCGAAGACACTTGGGCATTCCAGAACTTCATGAGATGCCTCCAGCCATGTTTTGATGAACTTTTGCAGTGGCTGACACCCAGGTTGACCAAGGCAAACGCCAACTTTCCGGCCCAGCCTGGAACCTGGGCTCAAGGTGGCACTCACTCTGCGCCACCTGGCCTCAGGGACCACCTACAGGAGCATGCAGTACGGCTGGAGGGTGCCACACAACACCATTCAGCATTGTGGTCAGAGAAGTGGTGCAGGCCATCATCGAAGAATACAAGGAGGAGCTCCTCCAGTGCCCCTCCACTGAAGAAGGATGGAAGAAAGTTGCAGAGCAGTGGTATCAGAGGTGGAACTTCCCACACACCGTTGGAGCCATCGATTGGCAAGCCGTGGCCTGCAAAGCGCCAGCCAAGTCGGGATCCACTTATTTCAACTACAAGGGCTTCTTCAGCATCATCCTCTTCGCCATGGTCGATGCTGACTACAAGTTCATGTTCATCGATGCTTCAGGCAATGGCTTATCTTCAGATGCCCAGGTATACAACACCAGTCACTCAAGGAGGAGCTGGAACGCAACCTCATCGTGGGCTTCCCAGATCCAGAACCCCTGCCCAACAACACACAAGATGTGCCCTACTTCATCGTGCGGGATGACTGTCTTCTCCCTCACAACCTTCCTCATGAAGCCCTACACCTCCAGACTCCTCACCCATGAAGAGAGGATCTTCAACTACAGGCTGTCCAGGGCAAGACGGGTGGTGGAGAACGCCTTTGGCATCCTGGCCAACAGGTTCCAGGTACTTCTCACCACCATGGCAACATCGCCCAGAGACCGTGAGGACGATCATGGAAGCCTGCTGCATCCTGCACAATCTCATGCGCACCCGCACTCCAGTCTTGCAGGAAGAGGCTCATGGACCTCCAACAAGCAATGGGGACATGGAGCCTGGGGAATGGAGGCAAGGGCGAAACCTGATAAGACACTCAGGATGTGCAAGGCCCCAACAGAGCCTCACGTGAAGGGAAGAAGCAGCGCAACCTCCTGAAACACCTGTGCAACTCCCCAGCTGGAGCAGTGGAGTGGCAAGACAGGATGATAGATAATTAATGGATGCTTCCTGGAGCCTCTCTCATCACACTGATGAGATTGTGTCATGTATGTTGAGTGGCCCGACAATGAACAGGGCATTTAATAAAGAGTTGTGTTTATGTTGACATGTGTGGATGATTGATTATTATTTATTTGATAATAAAGGGCCATAGGTGTGGCACCTGGGAGGGTGGACCATACAGTCCCACTATGCTTGCACTGGAGGTTTATCTATCCCACAGCTATTACCCATCCCAAAGGTATCCCTGCCCATCCCACTGCTATCTTAACCCATCCCACAAGCATGCAAAGGCTTAAACCACATTTCTAAAAGTTTCCAGCAAGACTTTATTAAAGAAAAGAGAAATAAAAGCAAGTGTATGAATCAAAAACAGACTTTTACTAACAAGAAGCTATAAAACAAAAATGAGTCTCTGGCACTCCTTTTTGGTCGCTCAGTCTCAGGGGTGAAGGGTGCAGGTGCTGTGGAGGCGGCTGTTGCTGGAGTGCTTGTCATCAGCTCCTCCAGAAGCAGAAGCAGCAGAAGCCCCAGCCCCAGAAGAGCGAGCCCGTGCTGCAGAAGCCCCAGCAGAACCAGAGTGAGGGCCAGGCGGCGGGATGGTAGCCCCTGTCCCTCTTGCAAGGGCTGGCAGCAGATGGCTGAGGCATGCTGTGCTTCCGCATGGTTGTGGGGTTGCTGGCTGGCAGGGAGGCTGGCAGGCACCAAGGCTGGCAGGAAGGCTGGCAGGCAGGCAGGCACAAGGGCTGGCAGGCAGGCACCAAGGCTGGCAGGAAGGCTGGCAGGAAGGCTGGCACCAAGGCTGGCAGGAAGGCTTGCAGGGGGGCAGGCACCAAGGCTGGCAGGCAGGCAGGCACCAGGCTGGCAGGCAGGCATGAAACCAAGGCTTGCAGGCAGGCACGGCACCAAGGCTGGCAGGGAGGCTGGCAGCAACAAGGCTGGCTGGCAGGCAGGCAGACGCAAAGGCTGGCAGGGAGGCTGGCAGGGAGGCTGGCAGCAAGGCTTGCAGGCAGACATGCAGGCAGGACAGGCAAGGCAGTCGATTTGTCTGGAAGCAGGTCTTTCCTCTGAATGGTGACCTGCTTCCGAGCTGCTTCCGTTATTATCCGTGGGGCTGACGCAATGCATCCTCCCTGCATGCGCAATTAATGCTCGGCATCCGCTAGGTTCCGCGTGTTCATCCGCTGTGCATACCGCTTCATCCGCTGTGCATCCGTTCTGCATCTTGCTGTATCCATTCCACATCCACTCTTGCTGAGGTCCCCCGGAAGCCTAGCGGATGTGCGAAAGCCTAGCGGATGGATCCGCTTCCATCCGCTAGGCTTCTGTTCCGCATCCGCTTTCCATCCGCCCTGCGTCCTCCCCCCGTCCGTGTTATCTGCTCCGGTTATGCAAATTTGTGCCCCTTCTGAGAGCGGATAACAACGGATGGAACATTTTGCTCAGCCGTTGTGTCCGTTTTGCATCCGTTGGGCAATGTGACAGGGCCTTTAATACTTCAGTGGGAGATCATTAGGAAGCAGTAGATTGTAGGCTAGGCTGAAAAATAAATAAGAAATTTTGGAAGAAGATAATTCCATACTGTTGCCCAGAAAACTATACAGATCCATTCATGAATTCACCAAGAGTCAAGCTTGATTTTTTAAAAACCTTTATTAGCCTATAAAACAGACATCTACCAGATGGGGGCAAAGATTTGCTGTTCTAGTAATCCTCTAGATCAGTGTTTGTTAAGATTGAGAAACAATGAACTAGATTTTTTTTTCAACCCAGGTAGGGTAGTCCTTCCTATATAGCTCATTCAGTCATATAGTTAAAACTTTGTGACCTTGCTTCATGTATAAATCAATTAGTTCAAGTCTGAAAGTTATCTGTTCTAAGAAAACATAATTTATCAAGATGTTTGGAAATTAATTTAAGTAATGGACATGAATAAATGATACTATGTGTACTGATAGACTAAAGTGCTATTTCTCCAAAAGCAGCAAAAATGATTGTGATCTGAAACTCATATCTAAATTTTGTGACAAAAGGGTAGAGGTCTGAAGAGGGAGGAAGTATGTAGGATCATAGGAAATTTCTAATTTTACCTGTTACAAATCACTTCCTCTCCCACAGTTCCTTTTAATTTTAAATTAGTTCATCAAACACTAAAATTAAATTTCAATTTACTGGGATCTTTGCATGCTATATTTAATGGATTGCCTGACATTTCATTTAGCCATTATTTTATTTCAGGGTGATACTTATATAAGGCTTTTAAAATTAGCACCGCCTTTCAAGCTGAGAGGGTCAGAACAGAGTTTGCATGTCATAAAAAGCTTCTTATCAAAGCTTATTTCCTCAGACCTACCTTTCATCTTTTATAATATTTACTTTGCAAATCCTTGAACTTAAAAGCGTTAAACAGGTTAAGGGAGGGAGACAGAGTGAGGGAGCAAGAGAGCAGAAGTAGGAGCTATGATACATTGAATTTAGATTGTCAGTGGCCTGTAAAAAGTTGTAGATAAGGATAAAACAATTTAGGGCATTTTCAGAATGGTAAAAACACATAGCAGGTTGGAAATCCTCTCTCCTCCCTGTTAATGTCAGAGGAGAGAAGGTGTTCTTGCCTTAATGCTCAGGCATGAACAGGGAAAGGCAAAGATTTCTAACTTCTTCTCCTCTCTACATAAACATATGGCAGAGGGGAAAAAATCCATCTCCTGGAGAAACCACTACCACTACATGAACATAGACAGTACTGAGTTAGATAGATCAGTATACTGTATTGGTATAAGGCAGTTCATATATTTTCATGAGACCATTTAGTCGGTTTGTTTGAATTGTTCAGGGGAGTACTGGATTGTAAAATTTCCAGCAGGTTTTCAGATTTCAATTTTACTACCATTAGCTTTCCAATGGTTACAATTAAGATCCTTTAAGTCACCCTCAGCTGGGCCTTCCAACCTCTTGCCAACATACTGGATCATGCAGGTTGCAATAATCCTCCAATTGCCTCTCAGATAGAACCCATTTTCGGATACACTCCTTTGGCTAAGCAGCTGCTATTCCATCCAGCTGTTCTTTTGATATGTATCAATTTACTTTATTTTAACATTCCTGCAAAGCCAATTGTGTTCTATCTTGCTATGCTTGTTCCTTGCATGCCTATGGGTTTGAAGTTAGACAATATGGTTTATTTAAGATAGCCTCTTCCTACTAAAATTTGGCCTATTAGTGTTTGACCACTTTCCATTGTGCCAATGTTTCCCATAAAGTTTTTACTGCTTTTATTCAAATTGGCTAAGGATGCTGTATGAGGTGGATTCTCACCGCCACCACCACAAAAAAATCTTGTTTGTTTGAGCCATGGTGCCTGCTTGTCCTACAGGTAAAACTCGAAAAATTAGAATACTGTGAAAAAGTTCATTTATTTCAGTAATGCAACTTAAAAGGGGAAACTAATATATGAGATAGTCTCATTACATACAAAGCAAGATAATTCAAGCCATGATCTGTCATAATTGAGATGATTATGGCTTACAGCTTGCATAAAACCCACAAATCCACAATCTCAGAAAAATTAGAATATTCGTGAAAGAGATTCAATAATTCTGGCTCAAAGTGTCCCACTCGTCTAATCAGCTAATTAAGCCATAACACCTGCAAAGGGTTCCTGAGCCTTTTAAATGGTCTCGTCAGTCCAGGTTCACGTAGGAATCACAATCATGGGAAAGACTGCTGACCTGACAGCTGTGCAGAAAACCATCATTGACACACTCCATAAGGAGGGAAAGCTCAAAAGGTAATTGCAAAAAGCAGTTGGATGTTCCAAAAGTGCTGTATCAAAGCACTATAATAGAAAGTTATGTGGAAGGGAAAGTGTGGAAGAAAAGGGTGCACAAGCAGCAGGGATGACCTGCAGCCTGAGAGGATTGTCAGGTAAAGGGCCATTCAAAGTGTTGGGGACTTTCACAAGGGGTGGACTGAGGCTGGAGTCAGTGCATCAAGAGCCACCACACACAGACGGATCTCCTGGACATGGGCTTCAAAATGTCGTATTCCTCTTGTCAAACTGCTCTGAACAACAAATAACATCAGAAGTGTCCCTTAGCTTGGGCTATAGAAAAAATAGCACTGATCTGTTGCTTTCCTCTTTGATAGAGACAACTTTTGCATCTCATTTGGTTAAACCAAGGACCTAGATCTGGAGGAAGAATGGAAAGGCAAAACACAGTCTTGCAAGATGATTGAAGTCCAGTGTGAGTTTCACAGTCCTTGTGGAATTTGGGGGGCCACTGGTGCCACTGTGCTTCATTAAGGTCCAGGGTCAATGCAAGCCGTCTACCAGGAAGATTTTGGAAGCACTTCATGCTTCCTTCCACAGAACAAGCTTTTTATGGGGATGCTGACTTCATTTTCCAGCAGGAAGTGGCACCTGCCGCACACCTGCCAAAAGCACCAAAACCTGGTTCAACTGCCAGTGGGATTACTGTGCTTTTCGATTGGCCAGACAACTCGCGCTGACCTGACCCCATACAGAATCTAGGGGGCAATTGCCGAAGAGAAAGATGAGAGACATGAGACGCAAGGGACAATTGCAGAAGAGCTGAAAGGCTGTATTGAAGCATCTGGCCTTCCATAATTACACTTCAGCAAGTGCCACAGGCCTTCCATGCCATACGCCACATTGAGGCAGTAATTGTTGCATAAAGGGGCCCAAAACCACGTAGTGAATACATATGCAATGCCGTATACTTTTCAGAAGGTCTGATATTGTTCTACAATGCTTTGTTTTAGTTGATTTGCATGTAATATTCTAATCTTTCTGAAGATTGTGGATTTGAGGTTTTCATGACTGTAAGCCTATAGATCATGCACAATTAATGACAAAATCACAGGCTTGAAACTATCTTGCTTTGCATGTAAATTCGAGTCTACTAATATATTAGTTTCACCTTTTAAGTTGCATGTACTGAAATAATGAAACTTTTTGCACCGAATATTCTATAATTTTTCAAATTTTCACCTGTATAATGATGTTCTCTTTCATTCTTAAAATATTTTGCATCACCGAAACTTGTATCCTTAAGACTGGCATAAGCAAAAAGTGGCATCGAAACTGATGGTATCATGACACTGAAATTTGCTATAATTGGCGAATTATAATATTATGTGCCAGTAGGCCAAAATCTGCCTGTAAATTGCTGTTACTTCCAAATACTTGGTGTCTTCAGATTTCACAAGGAAAAAACACTCCAGATACATCTCTTCTGGTACAGGAGAGTTGAAAGCTGCATGTTTGTGAAAACAGGATTTGAGATTGGCTAATTTTTAAGAAAATAGTATTTGTTTCCCTGAGTTTGGGAAACACCATGCAGTGACACTCCATGAATTTAATGTACTTGTACTTGTCTTTCATTAAACTCTAAACACCTAGACATCTAGATTACTGAAGCTGAAGCTCAAATACTTTGGCCACCAAATAAAAAGAGAAGACTCATTGGAAAAGACCTTGATGCTGGGAAGGTTGAAGGCAAAAAGAAAAGGGGATGGCAGAGAATGAGATTGTTAAATAGGGTCATTAACACAATGAACATGAATCTGGGCAAATTCCAAGAGACAATGGAGGACAGGGAAGCCTGGCATGCAATGGTCCAGAAGATTGCAAGAGTTGGACATGACTTTGCAACTGAACAACATCAAGACATCTAGACACCTGAACCTACCAGAATCTTACATATCCAAACATATTTGAAAGTTGGGGATCATCTTACTCTAACAATGCCTCTTTATATTAGTTAACATAAATTGATCTAAATACTCTTTTATTTTGGATCACTGCCTCAGAGAACTTGGGGCAAGCATGATGTTCCTTTCCCTTAAAAACATCAACAAAAATTCTTTTTATTGAGCACTTTACTCTAAAAATCCTTCCACCATCATCTTTTCTGCAACAACAGGTGTGATAGCTGCCCTATATTTGTTTACAGACACGGGTGGAGGAAGCTAATTCTAGAGAGCTTGGCAAGGTGCTCTGGATTAATCATTAATCACAAACTCTATTCTTCAGCTTCTCTGTGGATTTATCTTCTCCTTAAAGAATGTTTTGAAGTAGCCGCATTTATAATAACCGGGCCAAGTGTGGATGAAGAGCAGACAGAGTACAATTACACAATAGTGATAGGACATGTTACTCACTGCATGTGGGTGGTCAGGAATCACTTTAGACATATGCACAACTGTCAATCACACATGTGTTATTGATCAGACTCCCTCCCCCAAAGAAGGGTAGACATTAGCCTGGACATTCCTGTTATACATGATATTTGGCCGTACAACTAATTGTGCCTTGTTGAAATGAAAATGTGCACAGCTGCTGTCACATGGTCCCATGGTGCCTTTGATTGTCCCATGGCGCCTTCACTCACCAGGCATCGTCTCTTAACAGCTCTTCTCATTTAGTAAGCCATGGCAGTATATTTAATCATAGTACTTCTATTCTGCCCTTATAATTTAATAAAATGCCTGAATCAGCAAACATAGTAAAAAAAAAGAAAAACAAGTTGAAAATAAATAGCAGCAGCAGGTAGAAAGCTAGCCACCAAATCAATCAATCAATCAAACTCCAGGGCTATCAGAAGGCTGAGGAGTAAAACCATCAACAGAAGATACTGAGTTATCATCAGGGAAAGGAATGCATCTCTGAGAGGCTAGAAATAATTGTAATAGAGAAGGTCCTTTCATGTCGCAGGATATGCAGAAGGCCTTGGCTGACTTTGGTAGACTGAAAAACTCATGTAGTCCAACTTGCCAAGTTGTTGAATGCTGACTTACATTGTCAGTGGCACTTTGGAGCATAAAGCCAAAGGGTGAGAGGTTAAGCCAGGGTCATCTTCTGTATAATGAAGAATTGCTTATTTTATAGAGTCCTCCTTGAGGTTTTCTTCAAAAAAACTGAGCAACGCTTTCCCTGTCCATAATAAAATTAACAAAGGAACAGTGAGATAAAAAGTAACCCAACCTTAATAATTCTGCGCAAGCTCACTGCAGGTTTAAAAACGGTTAACTTACTTTGTTTTCCAAAATGACTCATCCAGCTACAGTATTTAGAGAAAGAAAAGTGAATGAGATTGTGGTCTAGACAAAGATCCTCTCCCCTTCAGAAAGTCATTGGCCAAAAGCAACGCTTCTGGTTGCTTGACTGACTGTGGGGATGTACTTTCCGAGCAGAATGGTCATTTGAATGAATTATCATGAAAAACTCTTCGGTGCTCTAATGCTGATTGATTGGTCAATTGATTAGCTGACAGAGGAAACAGATCCATCAGTTCGTGTATTCGTTACGGTTATTAAAATTTCCATCTAGTAGTTGTTAAATGCAAGGGTGAAAAATGAGGGGCTGCTTTGAAGTGAACTGCCTTTCTGCCCAGCCCTTGTTGATGCACAAGTGTTTTCTTCTGCCAGCCTGTTCAGACAGAGAACAAGCACTTCCTATGTCCTATTGCCCTCCTCCCAGATTTCTGAAGTCATATCCCTAGGCAAAACACAGGAAGTTGTGATCACCATGGACATCCAAGGCCAAAAAAGGTCAAAACCCAATTCTGGCTGGAGTTCCTCAGTGTGTTTGCTTTGCCTGCCCCATGGACCTTCTGACCAAAGGAAAGTCAGGCACTGACCTTTCTAGTGACCCAGAGCTGGCTCATCGAAGGTCCTGATTGTAACCTTCTGGATGACATAAGCAATTTTAATAAAATCCTGTGGAGATCAGACACTTAATATGACACGTCCAGAATGCCCCGGTTCTCCAGAAGAACTCTGTTCCTTCCCTGAACCAATCAATTAGCCCATTTAATTAAATGTTTCAAACCTACTGGTGTGCTCTAAAAAGCCAAATACTTTGGTTGCAATTCTTCTGTAGCATACTCTTCTTTAAGCTGGAGTTGAAGCCAGAATCATTTGTAGAGTTAAAGGAAAGGGCACCTTGATTTGAGCTTGACCCATGGGGACCTTGTAGATTCCTCATGTTGTTTTCATGGCAATAATTTGAAAGTGGAATGCTATTGTGGTGTTTTTCTGGATTTCCCCCCATTTTTTAAAATTATAGCTGTGTTATTTCTGGGCAGTATCTATCCAAATGCTCTTCAGTTTTGACTCTGTTTATATTTTTCAGCTCAGAGAAGTTTGAAAATTAAAATAACTTGCAGGTATATATTTCAATTATTACAATAGACAATATTCTTATATTCACAGAATTTTACCAACATGTCACATCTCAGTATTTTCTATTTTTACTGAAATTGAATGATTGTAAATTGAGGACTACCTGTATTGGATTGCAGCACTTAGAAGTACAAGAAGTTAACAATTTTTCTTGAAGATGTTTAGTGTATCTGGATAAAGAAAGAGAGGATGGGGAAGCACAAGGTATCAAAAACAAGTTGAAAACTCCAATTCATCCCTTCCAATAAGGCCACTGCCTATCTGTATCAGTCTCTGTCAAATAACAACAACCATAACACCAATTGGCTGTTTTGAAGCCTCCAACCTTCCTAAGTGGACAGAGGAGGCAAATATGATAATCGGTGAAATGTTCCTTTGTTTGTGAATTTGTCCTATCTTTCTCACCTGGTGACGAAGAAATCTGTAAGGTCAATGTCTATAGTCTGCTGATATAGAACATGTTTGCATGGTGAAAGTCCCAGGTTTAGTCTTCACCATCTTTCAGGAAGTTCTTAAAAGATTCTTTTGAAAGTTATATACGGGGAATGTAGTCAATACTGAATTAAATGAGTCTGAGGCCTAGGATTCTTCTCTATTCCACAATAGGACACAAATAATGTGCTAATCTACTCCAGTCAAACATAGGCTTCTGTGTGGCCTTTTCATCTGGAATAGTCTCATGGGTGAACTTTCTTCCTCTTTGTAGGTGGGCCACATAGGATATTCCCAAGCAGCTTCAGGGTTGACAGCGGTCTTTGGTTTGTATGTGCATATTTAAGACTGCAAGCATCCAAAATAACCCAAAGAGAAAAGGAATTGGATACAGCTCTAGCTGATAAGAAAATAAGGAAAAGCAGACTGATTTGTTCCCTACTATCTGCATCTACCTTAGGTTCTGGACTCTTCAGCCTTTCATGAAGTCTCAAGCAAGTGGGAGTTCTAAAAGCTATGGGTTCAAACAATATGTAGCTTCATGCTGGGCTGATTGGCAAGTATTGCAATACAGATTGTGTGCCCTGCGGAAGAATCAAAGGCAGGGATGTTCCTAAAGGTCACTATCAAAGTTTTCTTTCCTCTCTGCACTAGCCTCTAATGTCCTTTTTCTGTTATTCCACAGGATGGATGGAGAGAGGAAGAAAGCAGGCTTCCTGGTGTGCCTTCTTCCTGGTTTGCAGCCTTAGTGGAGTGCACCTGTTTACCTCTGAACTCAGACTTCATAGTTGGTGGCCCATATTCTTCAGTAGGATGGAAATATGGCAGGGGGAGTAGTTCTATAACAAATTTGCCTTTCTCATTACTTTAACAGTTGGCTGATTAATAGACAGATGGAGGAAATGGGCCTGTCACTCTCATGCTGATAAGGATCTTCAGAGTATACATCTCTATGGCAAATAGCTGTTTCAAAGAAAATGCAAGCTTTTCAGGAAATGTCTTACATCAGATTCTTTTATATATTGCATATAGAAATGCAGATTTCCATGCATGCAGTGGCAATTGACTGCACTGCTTAAGAAAGCTGCATTACCATTCTCCAGAGATGAATGGGGAAAAAGCTAGCAATTTCTGTACATCCTTAATGGGGAAAACATTTATCTCCTATCATAAGAAATGAGCATCTTTAGGAATCTAACACTCAATGAGTTAAGGATATTACTTCCTTCATTATACAGTCTAACAGTATGTTAAAACAGGTATGGTCTGCAATGTTTAGCCCATAATGACCTTAAGGCAACAAACAGTTGTTCTAGCAGCAGCAGTGTAACACTAGTAGATGCATAAAACACAAATATGAAACCAGAGTGACTAAATGAAGAGTTCAGAAAGTAACAGCTAAATATAGCGCTATATATAGAACATCCATTACTGTCATCCGGGAATAGAATATTTTTCAAGGTTTGCTTAATTGGGAAATGATATTTGTTGGAATGGCCTTGCAACACAAAATGATATGTCTAGAACATCCAATGTTAAGCCCCTGTCACACTGCACCAACGGATGCAAAGAGGATGTAAAATGGACAAAAAAGCTTGCCATCCGTTGGAAAACGCGATGTACTCACTGCCTCTGTTTTGCTTCCTCTCTATCCGTCCAGCATCCGTTTATTGACGTTTCATCCACTCAGAAAGTTTTGAGCTGCCCAAAACTTTAGCATGGAAAATGTATCCAATTCGTCCGTTTTGCATCCGCTACGCATCAGTTACGCATCCGTTTATGCATCCGCTATATCTGCTAGGCATCCACTGCACATCCACGCAACTCGCATCCGCTCAGACGCAGGGAGGAAGCGGAACGGACATGGAATGGATGCAGAACGGATGCAGAACGGATGCCAAGCGGAAACAAAGCGTTTAAAATGGAAAAAACGTTTGCAGAGGGACCTATCTCGGATATGAAGGAGTCGCAGGATGCCTAGAGGATGCCTAGAGGATGCCAAGAGAATGCAAAGGGACACCTATACTGCCTTATAAAAAGGGGGAGCAACACATCTGGATCTCACTTTCAGAAAAGCAGCCCTGCGGTGCGGACCTCTGCAGCCTTCATCTGCCTCTTCCTCTTCCACAGCATCCAGTCATGTCCATCGTGGATCGTAACACAGTCCTTTTGGCAGCCACCATCCTTCTGCAACAGTGCGAAGCCATCTACAGGCTCTGTGAACTCTACTACGGGAAGAAAAAGGGGCAGCCAAGAAGCGTCTGGGTATGAAGATGGTTCGCCAGAAGAGCAAGAGGACGGACTGTACAACAAGCTGATGGTGGAGCTCAGAACGAAGACACTCGGGCATTCCAGAACTTCATGAGGATGCCTCCACCCATGTTTGACGAACTTGTTCACTGCCTGACACCCAGGTTGACCAAGACAAACACCAACTTCCGGCCCAGCCTGGAACCTGGGCTCAAGGTGGCACTGACTCTGCGCCACCTGGCCTCAGGGACCACCTACAGGAGCATGCAGTACGGCTGGAGGGTGCCACCCAACACCATCAGCATTGTGGTCAGAGAAATGGTGCAGGCCATCATCGAAGAATACAAGGAGGAGCTCCTCCAGTGCCCCTCCACTGAAGAAGGCTGGAGAAAAGTTGCAGAGCAGTGGTATCAAGAGGTGGAACTTCCACACACCGTTGGAGCCATCGATGGCAAGCACGTGGCCTGTAAAGCGCCAGCCAAGTCGGGGTCCACTTATTTCAACTACAAGGGCTTCTTCAGCATCATCCTCTCTTCGCCATGGTCGATGCTGACTACAAGTTCATGTACATCGATGCTTCAGGCAGCGGCTCATCTTCAGATGCCCAGGTATACAAGCGAGTCACCTCAAGGAGGACTGGAACGCAACCTCATCAAGGGTTTCCCAGATCCAGACCCACTGCCCAATGACACGCAAGATGTGCCCTACTTCATCGTGGGGGATGACGCCTTCTCCCTCAGAACCTACCTCATGAAGCCCTACACTTCCAGACTCCTCACCCGTGAAGACAGGATCTTCAACTACAGGCTGGAGCAGTGGAGTGGCAAGACAGGATGATAGATGATTAATGGATGCTTCTTGAGCCTCTCTCATCACACTGATGAGATTGTGTCATGTATGTTGAGTGGCCCGACAATGAACAGGGCATTTAAATAAGAGTTGTGTTTATGTTGACATGTGTGGATGATTGATTATATTGTTATTGATAATAAAGGGCCATAGGTGTGGCACCCTGGGAGGGGGACCATACAGTCCCACTATGCTGTTGCACTGGAGGTTTATCTATCCCACAGCTATTACCCATCCCAAAGGTATCCCTGCCCATCCCACAGCTATCTTAACCCATCCCACAAGCATGCAAAGGCTTTAAACCATTTCTAAAAGTTTCCAGCAAGACTTTATTAAAAAAAAGAAATGAAGCAAGTGTGTGAATCAAAAATAGACTTTATTAACAACAAGCTATAAGACAAAAATGAGTCTCTGGCACTCCTCTTGGTCGCTCAGTCTCAGGGGTGAAGGGTCCAGGTGCTGTGGAGGTGGCTGGTGCTGGAGTGCTTGTCATCAGCTCCTCCAGAACAGAAGCAACAGAAGCCCCAGCCCCAGAAGAGAGAGCCCATGCTGCAGAAGCCCCAGCAGAACCAGAGTGAGGGCCAGGGGGCAGGATGGTAGCCCTGGTCCCTCTTGCAAGGGCTGGCAGCAGATGGCTGAGGCTTGCTGTGCTTCCGCATGGTTGTGGGTTGCTGGCTGGCAGGAGGCTGGCAGGAACCAAGGCTGGCAGGAAGGCTGGCAGGGAGGCAGCCACCAAGGCTGCCAGGCAGGCAGGCAGGCACCAAGGCTGGCAGGAAGGTTGGCACCAAGGCTGGCAGGAAGGCTGGCTGGGAGGCAGGCACCAAGGCTGGCAGGAAGGCTGGCAGGGAGGCAGGCACCAAGGCTGGCAGGCAGGCATGAACCAGGCTGGCAGGCAGGCATGAACCAAGGCTGGCAGGCAGGCAGGCACCAAACTGGCAGGAAGGCTGGCACCAAGGCTTGCAGGAAGGCTGGCAGGCAGGCAGGCACCAAGGCTGGCAGGCAGGCATGAACCAAGGCTGGCAGGCAGGCAGGCACCAAGGCTGGCAGGCAGGCAGACAGGAAGGCTGGCAGGGAGGCTGGCAGCAAGGCTGGTAGGCAGGCAGACAGCAAGGCTGGCAGGGAGGCTGGCAGGAAGGCTGGCAGCAAGGCTTGCAGGAGACATGCAGGCAGACATGCAGGCAGGACAGGCAAGGCAGTCGATGTGTCTGGCAGCAGGTCTTTCCTCTGAATGGTGACCTGCTTCCGAGCTGCTTCCGTTATATCCGCGGGGCTGATGCAATGCATCCTCCTCGCATGCGCAATTAATGCTCGCATCCACTAGGCTTCCGCTGTACATCTGTAGGCTTCTGCTCTGCATCGCTTCATCCGCTGTGCATCCACTCTGCATCCCGCTGTATCCATTCTGCGTCCGCTTTGCTGAGGCCCCCCGGAAGCCCTGCGGATGTGCCATCCGCTCCCATCCGCTTCCATCCACTAGGCATCCATTCCGCATCCATTTTCCATCCGCCCTGCGTCCTCCCCCCGTCCGTGTTATCCACTCCGTTATGCAAATTTTTGCCCCTTTTGAGAGCAGATAACAACAGATGGAACATTTTGCTCGTCCCTTGTGTCCGTTTTGCATCCGTTGGGCAGTGTGACAGGGCCTTTAATATTTTTAAGGATGAGACCACTTCAGAACTTGTGGTACACTTGGATGGGTACAAGTGGTCAAAAGTACTAGGCCTTTAAAAGTAACCATCAGCACTGGATATTAAGATCAGGAAGTACTAAGAAATGGTATAGTAGTAAGTACAATGATGTTTAACTGCTTGACCATCAAAAGCATCTGGACATCTGTGTTTTTTGTATTTTAAAATGTGTTGAGCAATAACTCATGTAGATCTATTCCACTAATCCAGCCTGGAAGTGAGCAGACTATGTATAATCATGATAATGACTCCTTCTAGCTATTCATGAGCTTTGCAGAGGAAAGGGCAAAGATACCATGTGCACCATGAATTCATCACACAAATTATGTGAATTATATCTTGTACTTTATTTGCATCAAAATATGATTGATGAAGATTACATCATCTGTGACATTTATGTGATGATGTCATGATGGTTTCTATTGGACACCCATGCTTTCATTTCTCTTTGTGATAGTTCTGGATGTTGAACAGAAGGGATGGAAAAAATGGCAACAGACATTTGCAGAAAAAGCAGGGACTTGTAGCAAAAGCAGTGGCAGTGTCACATTTATGAATCATTGTTGGTAGCAAAGGTAGCTTTAACTTCTATTATTTAGCTTCTGGATGGAGGCTGAGGCTCCTGGACATTGAGGTTGTTGGATGGAATGGAGTACTTTAATTTCCCATCTGCTCTGATCACCATACAGCTGAGATGGGGAGAGGTTAGTAAGGAGAAGTTTTGAGCACTTGCATATAAATGTCTTTGTGTGCATGTATGGATGGGTAGACCATAAACATTTCTCCAGCTTGGTCCCACAGCATCCCAAAGGCGATCCATTCTTACTGCATTTGAATAGAATCTGAAGAAGGATCAGAAGTTTCTTTCTGCTAAAAGTTCAGGGGGCTTTGCTCGACTTAGCTTGCATATTGTGTTTGATTGTGGTTTTGAGTACCTTGGAGAGTAAAGAAGTCAAGAAATTGCTGTCTCATAGTGTATCCCCTCTCAAGTGTTTGCCCTTCCTCTAAGCAGAACATTGAAATTCAATATTGCCTGCCTGAGGTTCTCTCTAATAGGAAAGTCGGTGGCAACTGCATTTCAACCAGATGTCATTCAACTTAGCATAACTCAGTGTTGCAATCATCATTATTTGCATTGTCCTGACCTGGAGGGAACTCCTCTAAATCTCGTGATTCATCATCATCCATCAGAAATTACCAAGAGGTTTTTGAGGCAAACCTCTCTCACCCCTATGGTTTTGGCAGCAGAGGCCAGAACATGGAGCTCTTGATATTCAGCAGTGAAACAATGTCATGTTTTGAGCAGAGTAAATTTGGCCCAAAACATACAACTCTCTTTTGTTAACCACTTTGTGGAAGATGTATTAGAAGAATGCCATTCCTATAATTGTCAATATTTAAGCACAAATCCCCAAAATATTCTCTTCAGAAGCATGCACATTCCTACAAAATTGGGTCAAGCCAATTTGCATTTGCTCTGGTCTTCCATCAGGTTTAAGAAGATGCCAGACAAGATGTTTTTATGGGCACCACTGGGGCCATTTGTCTACTTTCTTTTCCTCACATCCCATTTTGCTGCTTTCTCTGATACTGGAAAGAAAAGAAACTGGCTTAATACATATTTAGATCATACAGGACACTACAAAGGAACAACTTAACTGCAAGAGGAAATTTTTGTGTTTCCACTGTGTCTGGATTTCAGGGGCAGTTATGAATTCTACCTCAGCTAAGTAGCAGCATGGAGCTGATCTTGGCTGATTTTGAAAAAACTAAAGCAGGATTAAATATCATTGATACTTGGATGGGAGACCAAAACCAGTCCCAAAAACATCAATGGAAAACAACTTTGCCAATAAAATAACAGGAAATCAATAAGAGTCAAGCTTCACTCATGGAAGAAGCTTCCCAAGAATTCTAAATTCTGATGCAACATTGTTGGAAAAAATATTAATTTGGACAAGTGGCTATTCATCTATGGTTAGGTTTTGGCTTCTGACTAGTATGGGTTGGATTTGGGGTGTCCTTTTGTATTGGTTGAAGTTTGCTACATTATATGTTGGTGGAGTCGAGAATCTTGCCAATATTGGTAAAGATCAGCTGTGAATTAACGTGTCATCTAAAATGAATGGATAAGAAATAAAAGCTTTATGGTTTGAATAGAAATAAAACACCTGCTATTCACCATGACTTTTAGTATTATAATGGTTCTATATTAGATCCGTAACTTCACTATTCTTTTGTTCTAAATAATCATTTAATTGCCTTATATAAAATGTGTAATACTTTAGTTGTATTAATTTCACGCCCAAAATTCTTAAATTTACAATTTTACTTTGTATTCTACAGCTTGTTTTACTTTAGTCAATTTCTATGCTATATGGGCTGTATTCATATTCATATTCAGCAAGCTAAATGTGACTCTTGTTTTGCTTTGCTGGTGAATGACTGAAATAAAATGACTGACGGTCTGCTAGAGGCAAAAAAAAAGTCTTGAGTTGAAGTCTCTAATGAAAAGAAAGCAAACTTGTCTGTGTCTTGGAAGCTTTCTATGCCAGTTCAAATAATAATTTTCCAGGATCCCAAATTGCAAGGGAAGAATTCACAGAGAGAAGGTGCTTTCCATTGGAGAAAAAACCTTTTTACCTGAAGAAGGAGATCTAGGTGATTCAAATTAGTATCCTTCTCCTATTTCTCTTCTCCAAATGTCAAATTGAACTTTGTGAGTTAGAACTGGGGATAACCATGTGTAAATTCTTGCTGAAATTCACTGCTAACATTGGCCCAATCCGACTGAAGGCAGAAGTGGGTAGATGTGCCCACTTCTGCCAGATCCCTTCAAAGTTTGGCCAGTGCTCAGACCAGGACCTCACAAAAGATTGGAGCTTTGGGAATACTTCATAGAAGGTCTTTTTCATTTCTTCCTTTCAAGATGTCAACCGTATCCATGCCATGGTTGCATGCTGCATGCATGCAACTTCAATTGCAGCTGTGATCACTCCCCCCTTTCCACAGATGCCCCTGCGGAAGACAAAGTTAAGGGTATGGTCCAATCACTATCTTAACCTTGCTTACCATAAATCAGTAAGGACAAGTAATGCTTTGTCAGCCTCCTCACTGTGACTGAGTGGGGGGAATCTGGCCATTAGGCCAGCGCTGTCTATGCCAGTGAAGTTTTCTGCTGGGTTAAGAACTGGTGTGTAATACTTGAATGTGGCTATCTGGAAAGGCCTTCAAACCCTCAGAAGCTTGGCTTTTCCTCCCATGGGATAGAGGGTTTCTTTATTCTGGACTTTATGGACAAATAGCTTAATTTGCATAAGGCAGCTTCTTCTGATTTTTGTTTTAAGACAACGATTCTTTCTTTCTTGCAAGATCTTTATTCGTTTGAGACAGAGCACAGGATAAAAAAATAAGGATTTTTTTTTTTAAAGTTTTTATTCTCTTCTCTTTCCTTCACATGCAAAGAGACATGCACAGTAGCACACACTGATCTGTAAAGAGAGTCCTTTTCAGCAGCTGGGATCGGAAGCGTGCCACGAGTGGGTGCAAGAGGATCCAACTGTCCCCAATTAATTAATTTTGAAACTATGCAGAGTGCCAGTTTGCATTGGCTAAAACTCTGTGAGAAAGTGTCTCCCAGATTTCTGTAGTTGTCCAGGATGCAGTTTTGTCATCTGAGGCTGCTTTGCATAACAGTGCATTGAGCTCTAATTATGCACAAGGGATGCTAATGGGCCCCAGGCATGTTGGAGCACCCTGGGAAAAGTATCTTGAGGGAGGGAGGGGGGGAGGAGAAAGGGAGTGAAAGAAAAGAAAAAAGATAGAGAAAAATAAAAAAGAAAAAGAGAAGAAAAAAGACACAAAAGACACAAAGAAAAGAAAGAGGGGGAGGAAGGGAGAGAACAGAGTGCTATAAATATAACAAAGCAAAACATTATTATTTAATGATAGTCTATATGATGATAAATATGATAAGGTATTATAGCAGTCTATGGCTCCTTTCAACATCAAACTCCTCCTTTCACAACTCTGTTTTATCTGAATTGCCTCTGTAAGAATCAATTGTGGAATAAGATTGAGGAAATGGTATTTTTAGTAAGAGATGAGCAGGAAGACAGATAGTAAGGGAGATATCAGCTAAACTGGTTTTGGTGGTAAGATTACATTAACCACAATAGGATCCTTCAAAATGAGCTCAATTCCTGGTTACTTCATGTAATTCACTTGGCAGCAATCTGGAAATGGTTTGGCATGATCTTCTTCCATGATGTTCTTTAGAGTTTTAGCCTGTGGCTGTGGTATTCACTGGATCTTCCAGTTAGGTACTAAACCACACCCAACCCCACCTGTATTCTGAACCCAGACCAAGTGAAAGGGGCTGCTTCTTGATGAAGCTGAAGCCACACATCGTACAGAGTGCTGTTGCATCTAGAGGAGTATTTCCCGATTTTAGAAACTTTAAAATACAAGATGTAGACTTCCCCAACCAGGAATTCTTGGAGATGAAGTCCGCATATCCAAAAGTGTCCAAAGTTGAGAGTGATCTAGAGCAACAAAGGATTGATATAAGCAATTCTGTGTCATAGTCCCATCCTGAGCAGATCCATGGACATTAAAGTGTCACTCTCCACCCACACATTACAGTTACGCAACAGAATCAGTTGTGCTTCAACCCATGAGTGCTTGGAAACCTCTCTTCTGTCAGAGCCCTAGGGATACGCCAATTTTTCCACAAAGCCATCCTGTGATTAATCTAGTAATTAAAATTTGGCAGTCCAGCAGCTATCAACATGGGCCATTTCTTTGGGCCAGTGAAAGGATTTCATCATCTTTGACTGCTTAATAATACGATTGGCTCTCTCTGCTTGGTAGCCTCCAAGGGATTACAAAGGCTGTGGTGAAACCGTGGCACTTGAAGTCTGGTATGGGAAGAAGGAGGGAGAGAAAAGCCAACAGTGAAGATTTGAGAAACGGTTGAATGTGGGGATGCTGACTTATTTCTTCTTGGAAAAACAACAGCCCAAGTCTGTATCCTATCCAGCCTCTTCTGCCAAAAGATGCTTATTGTTTGATTGGGCTGGGAGACAGATTAGAGGCCCCAGGTAGAAAGTCATCACAATCTGCATTTAAATGGGCCAGTTATAAAAGGTAGGGAGCCCAGGAGCCCACATCATTATTCTGCCTTCTCTAAGCTCAGTAATCGCTCTTTATTTTCCCTGTAGTCTGACCTGGGAACAGAGTTTCTAATTGCCAGGTCACTGCCGCTAATATTGTCATTTCCAGCCAGTGAGGATAAAACCATGGCAACACCACATTTTGTTCCAAGTATTTTGAAGAAAGAAATTTCCCTCCTCATCTTAGAAAATAGCAGGGCATTGTTTTTTGTTTTTTTTAATGTGCATTAATTTTACAGGGTTTGAGGGGTTTTTTTCAACATACCTTTCAGTCTTCCTATCTCAGTTTTGCCTTTTATTAAATCTGCCCTTGATTAATTATTTTTATCTTCAGAGACCAAATAAATTCTAAGAGAAGTAATTTTCTCCATCTGATATGATAATGGGGCTTGATCTAGCTAGCAGCTTCCTGTAGAAAAGAAACATCACAATAAATTTTCAATCATTTTAAAACAGTAAGGAAAAGAAAACATTATTGCATCATGTCATTTGATACTGACCTGCAGAACTATCTATGGATCAGTCTGAGGAGGTGGAAATCTGCAACCTTGGAGAAGAACTCCCACACTGAATATTTCACATATTTCTGGCTTGGATCTGGTTCTAAAGTTCAGGGTCTTCTTCAATGAGCATTGAGTCAAAAATGACTATTGGGAGATTGGCAGGTCATGTGGATAGCAACAAAAAAGACCAGGGCAGTGGTTGGAATGAAAGAGACATTAGGGCCAGTGACACTAACTGTATCATATTCTCATATAAGAAAGAGAAAAAAAGTTTTAAAAATATTTTATAATTATGGAGACACATTTGGACATATGCACTATCAAAATACTAGTTTTACTGTGTTTATGTTAAAAATAGATTGCTCTTTTCTGCAGGAAAAGGACACAATATGATGAACTACCCTGGCCAGCCAAAGAGAACCCTCCTTGGCAAATGTAATTGAACTATTAGATTTAAATTCTAAAATTTACCTAGTGCACCAGTGGAATGAATAAGCGAGGCTTATTTGTGCCTAAATATCACTAACAGAAATAGCTGCTTCATACATTTATCAGGATAAGGACTTTGTTATAAGTGACAACATAAACCAGAAGCCTTTGCAAAACCTTTGCCTAGACTGGATATTAAACATAGTCGTTCAAATGGAAACACAGGGAGTCTGGTAAGATTACATATATTAGGGTTTTTAAAAATTCATCCTTTCTTACTTTTATAAGCAACCAGAGGTGTCTTCAGCAGGTTCTGACTAGTTCTGGAGAACCGGTAGCAGAAATTTTGAGTGGTTCAGAGAACCAGCAAATACCACACCTGACTAGACCCGCTCCCATCTATTCTCTGCCTCCTGAGTCCCAGCTGATCAGCTGGGTCTTCTTTTGTTGTCCTGCACAGGAGAACAGTGCTGGAAAGCAGGTTAGTGGGGTGGGGAGGGAATGGAGATTTTGCAGTATCCTTCCCCTGCCATGCCCACCAAGCTACACCCACCAAGGCACACTCACAAAACCGGTAGTAAAATGAATCCTACCACTGTAAGCAACCCAAGGTGGCAAAAATACCTATAACTCCTTCCCATTTGTCTTTTCCCCACAAACCAACCCTGTGAGATGGGTTAGGCTGAAAGAGTGATTGGCCCAAAGTCATTCATGCTTCAGGCAGGACTAGGCCGGCACCTAAACCACTACATCAAACATGGCAGATACCCCTCCATTTATTCGGAAAAGAAAAAGAGAAAATTGGGATGAATTGAAAATTTATCCCTTGAACAAGGAGTAGAAGTAGAATAAGCACATTAATGCTGTCCCTTGCCCAGTCTCTCACATGTAGGAAGCAATTATTTACAATAGATCTTCTACAGTTGGGAATTCTGCATATGTTAATATGAATATGCATATTAAGAACCCTTAAAGCCACAGATACCAAATATATATGGATATACATTTTTCTTTGAAATTACTTGTTATCTTTTTGACACTGTAATTTTAAGATGAACTTTTATTCATTCTGCTTTTTTAATATTTAAAAAATCATTTAAACAAATTGCATAAAATAAAATTGCTTTCTCTCAGAAAATAGAACTTACAAGTTGATCCTATAATGTCTCAAGAAAGTTATAGGAGAAAGGCGAAGGCCCCTGGCCTAGCCTTGGAAAAATGACTTCAGTAGATGGCAACTGTGTTGGAAGAACATAGTTCTTTGGTGGGCTTGAGGTCCCACCAAATACTACCCTAAAAATCAGGGAATGGGCTGGTCTTACAGAATCCATATAAGTGGAATTTCTGAAAATAAAGAGGGGAAATCATTTCTGTCCTCTGCTTTCCCCATTTCCCCATTTGGTATAATATTTTAGTGAGTGGGGAATCTGCTCAATAACATATGCCTAAAACCTGAAGGCATGTAACTTCCCCTTCCTTTAAAAATTTGTTCTTCCAGTAATATAAGTGGCAAGTTGCAGGAGAATCCATAGTTCTGAACAGAACTGTTAAGAGTTCAAACACTTCCATAGCAGCAGTCACATTAGGAGACAAGGAATTTGGGTCAGGTTACACAATGCACTGGGACATCTGTAACCAATTTTTCCAGCAGCAGCTACAGTTGCTGGGTTTAAATAATGGGCAATAATGTGATTTGTTTGGTTTGGGCTTAGTGTGATGTCTGAAACTAGGGCATTATGATTTAAACCAAGGGCCTTCAAACTTGGCAAGTTTAAGACTTGTGGGCTTCAACTCCCAGAATTCCTGAGCTAACATGACTGGAGGAGGAATTNAGCTAACATGACTGGAGGAGGAATTCTGGGAGTTGAAGTCCACAAGTCTTAAAGCTGTCAAGTTTGAAGACCCCTGGTTTAAACTATAAGAGTAGTACAACCAGAGGCCACTGAATTTTTTGTTACGGCCTTAGAAATCTTCAAAATGTAGTATAAGAGAAATTATTGAGAATCATCTTTCTGTAATATGTAATTTAAATTTCATTTCTATGTAAAAAAAATGTGTTTTTTTTTTCATTTAAATCTCCTCCTACTTTTTGGATTTTGGCCCTGGCATGCCACTTAAAAGCCAACCATGCTAACCAGCCTAATAAAAGTTGTGCATCAAGAATTATAGCTTTGCCTTATATGTGAAATAAGTCATTGTACATCATATAGCAGATGATATAGAGTGTAATTATGAACTAGTATGAGCCAAGCACGTTGGAGTACTGTTGATTGAGTTAAGAAGTGGTATGGCAGCTAAGAGTGGTCAACTTTCAACATTACCTTCTCACCCCAAAAAGTAGTGTTATTTGCTCCATACAGGGAAAAAAAAAAGAATCATGCAATCAACTATATTTCTCACTCCCATTAGTACATAAGGCCATGAGCACTGAAGACAGCAATTGAGAACAGGAAAGTACCACCAAGCAAAATTTAAATTCAGCAAACCCCTCTTAGTGTTTTCTTCATCAAATCAGCTATCCCTATTTCCCATGACTGCATCAATTGAGAAATCTGTCATGATCTCCCAACATAACATGGACTTTGGCTGCCTGTCTTAGGGACTTTTAGTTGCTGCGTTGAGCTCATAATATGGATCACTTCGTGGAGATTCTGCCATGCCCTTTTCAAGGGGTGCCATGGGAATCTAAGCGATTTAAGAAACAGAGCTGGAATCACATTGGTTGATTTTTTTCCACCGAAAGGGAGTAAGTTAATTTTAAACTGCCCACTGAAGCTTTAAAACTTCTGTCCAGTCCTGTTATTAGCAACTTAAAATTTATGAAGTGAGACTGTGTGTTGATAGCAGTTGATGGTCAAGCAACTTGGTGTAATTAGTCCCCATATCTAGGGGAAAAGCCTAATTTCACACTTATACCATCTGTTTCTTAACATTTTCCCTGTTTCCAGAATGAGCGCAGCCCTAGGTCTACTATAAAATATCAAGGAATGATGGGAACTAAATTATATTGAATAGAATATACTGGGGAGACCCAAGATCAAATCCCTTGTATGGCCAACCACATGTTCATGGAAGATGCACAGAGCAAGTTCCCTTTTTTTAAAAAATGGAAACTCACCGTGGAAGGTTGTCTGAGGAAGAAAGCAGTGGCTATCAAGAGTTAAAACATTTGACTCGTATTACAGAGATAAGCCTACAGGTATTTAATAATAGGCTACCATTATCCCCTTTGAATTGGGTCTTAAAACAATATATAGAGAGACCTGAAGGTTTGTATAAAGTGTTTTCATCGGCAGGAACAAGGATGCTAGGTAGACAATCTAATGGCACAAAGTTATTTTGGACTGCTGCTGAAAACTAGAAAGTGAATACAAAAGGTAGGAAGGTCATAGGAAGGCTATCTCTGCAGTGAATGTATTATTTAGTGGTAATGGTAGCTTTGTACTCAGGTCTACTTTGGTATAGATGTGTACTAGAACAGTCAGTGGAGCATGCTTACAACATACAGTAAGCATTAGCATAGGCCTCGTTTCACTCTGATTTTGCCTTTCTGAATCCATTGTACTCTTTATATCTCATCAGAGTCCCCTCCCAGTTACATCAAATGGGATCAGTCTACAGTATTATTCAGAAGAATAAACCAAGCCAAAATACTCAGAACTAAATTGGTTGATTCTTCTTCCCATTTGTCACTTCCTGTTTTAGGCAGCTTGCTTGTCTCTAAAGGCTCACACACACCCCTTCTTCTTCTTAAAAAAAAACAACTTTGAACAATCATCTGAAATTGAATAAGAGATATCATTTTATAGATTGGCAGGGGAACCAAGATTAGCATTTGTTACACCTGGCTGACTTTGTCTGTGACAGGAAGCTAAGTGAAGAGTGGCCTATTTAGGACCAGGTGGCAGATAAATTAAAGAGCTCCAAAGCTTTAGATCAAGGAGTCAATAAATTTCGCAAAAGTCACTAACAACCAATTAGGTACTGTCATCTAGAAAACTGAATAGTTATAGCCATTCTCACCAGGAGTTGAGCTTGACTTGATTTCATTTTATCTGTTTATCCCAAGATTCAAAAGAAACTTATGATTCTGTAGATCATGTCAGAATGTGAAGCATACTAGGGCTTATAATTGAGCATTTTCAAGTCAACATTAATTTCTGATGATTTCCTGGAGGACTCCATGAAGTTTTCTTGGCAACATTTTCAGAAGTGCTTGCTACTGCTGTGAGAGAGCGACTTGCTCAAAGTCACCGGGCTGTCTTCATGCCAGAGGTGATAGGCAGCAGGTTCTGACCAGTTCTGGAGAACCAATAGTGGAAATTTTGAGTAGTTCAGAGCAGCGGTCGTCAAGGGCCATGAGAAAATTTTGGTGGGCCGCAGAGAAATCTCACCCCCAGAGCACCCCCCCCAAAGCAATTAATCCAGGCTGCGCAAGAAAACACGAGGCTGATCAGCCCACATGGCCCAGTGGAAACCCTCCCCGTCCACTCACTTCCTGAACCTGGCAAACTTGTCTGCTAAGTTGCTTATTTTTCCTTTTTCCGACCATCATCTTGTTTCTGCTGTGCCAGAGATTTAGATCTAGCTAGGAAGGCAGGAAATTGGTTTGATTTCTTGCTTTCTAGCTAAGCACAGCCGAACCTCCCTTAGGACTGAAGGTTTTGCTTGCAAGGCAAAATTCAGTGCAGACTCCCGGCAAGCAAATTGAGAGACTGAGATAGCCAATGGCAGATTAGATAAGATCACTTCAAATGATTCTCGTGAGCAACTTCAAATCTGCCTTCCTGCTTTGCCTGATTTTGGGGTTAAAAGTTGCTCTTTTTATATAAAAAAATATTCAATATTTATATAAAATATTTTATAATATTTACATACAAGCCATGCCCAGCCAATCACCATGGACCACCAAGCCACACCCACAAATTAGGCCCATGCCCACAGAATGCAGTTAGTGGTCCCTGGGATCTAAAATTATGAGTTTGGTGGTCCCTGAGGTCCAAAAGGTTGGTGACCCCTGGTCCAGAGAACTGGCAAATACCACCTATGACTGGCCCCACCCCATCTATTTTCTACCTCCCGCTGATTGGCAGGGTCTTCTTTTCTGCCTCCCAGCTGATTGGCATGGTCTTCTTTTGTTGCCCTGCACAGGAGAACAAACCTGGAAAGCAGGTTCGTGGGGTAGGGAGGAAATAGGGATTTTGTAGTAACCTTCCACTGCCACACCCACCAAGCCATGCCCACCAAGCCATGCCCACCAAGCTACACTCACAGAACAGGTAGTAAACATTTTTTGTGAATCCCACCACTACTTCATGCCTAAGAAAAACTAGAACAAGATCTAGTTTGATGCCTTGAACCACTACAGTAAAATGGCATTAAAGTATATGTTAGATTATCTGTTCATTTTTTTTAGAAGCCTTTATAATAAAGTTAGGGATGCTGTAATTATTGAATTTGAAAAATCAAAAGTGATACAATCTAGGAAAGGGAGTGAGAGAATGAGACATATCGTCCCATAGCTGTTTAACTTGAACAAATAGGTAATTAGAAAAGCAAGATTGGAAGAAATGACAGCTGGAATGAAAACTGGAGTGTGTGGTGTCATCTGCATATGACTTGGCTACTGGAAAATAAGTCCTAGAAGCAATCATGAAAGTAAATTAATTTTAATATTAAATACATATGAAATGCCAATCAGCCTACTTAGTGAATTTACAGTTGACAGCAAAAATATGAAAGTGGTAGCTAGTTGTTTTGGGAGCTTAAAAATAGATTTGGAGAATGCTTGGAGAATAAAGATATCAATTCCAGGGAGGAAGCATTGGTAACTGTACAAAAGATCATGAATAACAATGATACAATGAACAGTGAACTGCACTCGGTGGTGCAGTGGTTAGAGTGCAGTACTGCAGGCTACTTCTGCTGACAGCCTGAAATTTGGCAGATTGAATCCCACCAGGCTCACGATTGACTCAGCCTTCCATCATTCTGAGGTGGGTAAAATGAGGACCCAGATTGTTGAGGGCAATATGTGGATTCTGAAAACTGCTTAGAGAGAGCTGTAAAGCACTATAAAGTGGTACATAAGTCTAAATGCTATTCCTATTGCTATATGTCTATGACAACAAAAGTAGTAATACTAGTGAAAACTGGATGTTCAAAATCATTGCACATTTGCAGGGATAATTTGAAATAATTGATATTTGTTCATAGAGTTGCTGGTCCAACTCAATGTGCCTAACTAATTCATAAATGGATTGCTCTGACAAAGGAAGGATGAAGATTGCAATACTGTTTGAGCAATTGAGGCATATGATTGAGATAGAGAGTCTCTGTGGCAAGTTGTAGTAATTGATTAAGAAAAGGATTAAGGAGAGATTGTGGACAGCTGTGGGCAACAGCTGTAAAAAAGTTATTTCTATGGTGGTATCTTTGGGAAAAGAAATCAATGAAGGACAATATCATAACACTTTCATATAGATCACTGATGGAATTTTATCATTCTGTATAATTCTTGCTAGTGCTTCCCACTTTGAGACTTTTTTAAAAACAAAAATAAATATAAATACAAAAATATAACTAGTCTTGGAAAGTGCAAAAAAGAACTGCAAATAGGATCAAGGAAATAATGCATGGATGTGCAAATTGTGGTTCAGCACCTATTGTGAGCTTCTCAAATTACCTCTAGAGGTTCAGAGAAGAGCAAACAGGATGATTAATGTGCTAGAAACTGTATTTGATATTCATTGAAGTATCTGAGCAAGTCTGAGAAAAGAAGACAAAGGGCATATAGGGTAGCATTCTTCAAATACAGTGAAACCACATTTTAGTAAACTCACTTGATGTTTGGTATTTTTTATGACTATCCATTAAATATAATAGAACAACATTGTGGCAACATATTGTACCTCAATGCATTCTTTGGTATCAAGGACTGATAAACCGAGGGTTTACTGTCCCTGAAAGAATGTTAGAAGAAGGTAAAGCCTGCTCCCACTAGTTCCAGAGTGCAAGTTATGGAATAGTGGATTTAAGTTTCAGGATGGCAGGTTCTGACTGAATGTTAATAGAAACTTGTCAACAGTAAGAGCAGTTCAGTTGTGGAACCAATTGTCCAGACAGGTGGTGAGCTTCCTTCTTTACATAAGTTGCAATGAAAGCAGACAGCCATCTGTCTGGGATATTTTAAGTTGGATTCATGCACTGAGCAAGCAAGTGATATGGTTAGCATCCCACTCTAGCATTCTGTCATACTGTTGGGCAAACCTTAGTGTTATATACTTCCCCGCTTCTCCTCTCTCATTTTTTTCAATATATCCCCTCTTTTAGAACAAGGTTCCCGAAATAATTTTTCTTAAAAACAAAATCTTTGTACGAGTTGCAAATTAAAATGCAATGAGCTCATAAGCTATCAAAGCAATAAAAGTCTTAGCCAAACAGGTTCTGAGGAGGGTCTGTGACAATTCATTGTGACCAACTTGCTGCAGGACAAGAGTTACATAAATATCAAAGAAAAAGTGGAATAAAATCGTTAAAGAAAGGATGCAAAAGGAGGGACAGTATGATGTGTGAATGGCCAAAATTAAAATAATTATTTATTTTAAATAATTAAATAGAATTGTTAAATTGCCCCACACCAAATTGTCCCATGGTGAGTTGGCCATGGCAAGTTGTCCTGCAGTGAGTTAGCCATGATGAGTGGCTACAGCAAGTTGGCTGTGGCATGTTGTCCCATTCTGTATGAAGGATGTGCCCAAAAGCTGTAGGAAAGGAATTTCCTGAAGTTCTCACTGTCATGAGACACCTGTACCATGGCATCTTAAGAGTGACTTAAAGACAGGGCAGAGGACAGGTTCTCTGAGGACCATTTAAAGATATGAATAAGTACATAGTGAGCAATGGTGCCCTTGATTCATTTAAAATAATTTATAAATCCTTGTCTGATTGCATAATATGTTAACTCTTCTCTATATATCTGTACCTATATCTCCAATAATCTGTGATCATTTTTGTTTTGTTTTGAAGATTGCTTTCCTTCATGAAAATAAACTAGGATATGAAAATAGCCAGAAAATTATAATGTTTGCTATTGGTGATATTTAGAAGTGGATTCTGTCAAGAAACGTAACAGCAGCAGCACTGGTTCACTCACTCATAAGGCTGCTGTATTTTGCATGGGTGATTTGGATTTGGAAATATTTAAGGGTCACCATAAGGCAGATGTTGTTGAAGATTTATGGTAGTTGAACCAGCTCTGCCTTTTAAGCTTCGTTTTCATTTCATTCGTTCATATGGTTGATCTTTCCCCTTAGACTTTTGCTGACTCTATATGTGGAAGCTATTTTTCTTTTATGGAATATCTGCAGTAGAACTTTTAGTCTTGAAAAGCAATGAGCAACACAGCGGTCACTGCACCAGCAAGGAAATATGTAGGTGAGAGATATTATGGCACAGATGTTTGTTTCGGAATTTATGAGAGTTGAAAACTGTCTTGGTTCACACCTTTGAACTGATTTTGTTTTCCCAAGCTATCCTAAAAATTGATAAAGGATATCATGTATTATATATATATATAATATATATTATATTATATATTTTATATATATATATATATTATAAACAAATATGAATTCGAAACATCATTTTGAAAGAGACGTAAGTGTAAAAGCACTCCTTTTCTGTAAACCAGAATATACATTCTGAGTATACAGAATATACATTATATATACTCAAGAGAACATCTGTGAGAGTCACATCATTCAAACTCCCAAAATAGACAATCTTTAGAACAGAGCTAAGATGAAAAGAACAATTTGTGCTTCTGGCTTGGCCCTTAAATGCTATTTGCAAAACAGGATTTGGCACAACAAGCAGCACAAAGATCAATGATTCCAGTTTGAATCTCTGACATATTATTTTGACCAGAGGGTTTCAAAAATCATTCTGAACACACCAAATCAAATTCCTGATGGTGGGTTTCGTTAAAAATCTGATTGTTTGAACATAAGGAATTTTTTTAAACAGCAAAGTGCTGGACTTGCCCAATTAACTGAATTTGGCTGATGAGGCTCCCCACCCACCCAAGCCCGGCCCTTTCAGAGTACAGTAATGAGCTGGTAGTGAAGAAAAGAGGTAAATATGGATGGCCAAACATTCTAATTTTGTTGGGAGAGATCAGAATTATTCCTCTATGTCTGTCATTCTCCATTTTTGTGTGCATGGAAACATACAGGGTGCAATCTGGATGCAAAATGGTCCCTGAATAGATTTCAGAATGGATACAGACTGGTCTCTAAGTTAAATTTCAGACCACTAAATTGGTTTTTTAATAACAGTGTTTTTTTCTTTTCAACCAGAGCAGCAAAGAATATGTATTTTACTACCTATGTGGAATAAGTCACTTTAAAAATATTTAAATGTATTTAATAACAATGTGTGTTTGCATATCCAATGTACACGTTTAATTAATAATAATATAACTGCTTATCTAGCTGTAAGTAACCATGTAATAATAATTATTCAATTCTGCAAGAGAGAAAAAGAAGAAAAATATTCTTTATGAAACTTTTGACTTAGTGGGACCAACTTCTTATTTAATGGGACCAAGAATGGACCAATCATCTGATTTATGGGACCACTTCCTTCATGGCAATTAACACTCTTACTTATTTCTTGCACCATTCAGTGCAGTCAGGGTTGTAAAATACATTTTTTCTATCTTTTTTCTAGCTGAGTTGGAACTTACAACAGACTTTAGGAGAGTTGGACAGGGAATCAAAAACAAGGAGTTACAAAAGAGAAGGGAGGCAGAGTTGGAAGCAAAGTGTTATGTGGTAAAATGAAAAGGTTTCAGAAGTTGTTTGTTCTTAAATTGGAGTCATAGATGGCACAAAGTTAAAGGACTATGACAGATAGTGGGAGGATTTAATCAAGTTCTTGGATTATTATTTTTTGGTTTTCATCAAAAATTTGAAATATGGAAATAGCTAGAATATATTTCTCTCTCTCTCTCTCTCTCTCTCTCTCTCTCTCTCTCTCTNTCTCTCTCTCTCTCTCTCTCTCTCTCTCTCTCTCTCTCTCTCTCTCTCTCCCTCCCTCCCTCCCTCCCTTTCTCTCTGCTTAAGAATTTAAATAATAAAATCTGATTTCTTTCTTTCCAGATACATTGGCCAAATTAAAAGGAGCTGGGATTTCTTTTCAATGTTTTCTAGCAAATGAAAGTAAAATAATGGAACAGCAGCTTATGTCCAAATAGTTCCTGGGCGTTTTGTAGGAGAGGTTTGGAAGGGTGGAAAATGACAATAGATGCATGTCATTGTCATGCTGCTGGTACAACTTACTTGTAAACAAGAAAGGACACAAATACATAATGTGAGATTTGTCTGATGGCATCATGAGCATGTTGTCATTTTGGCCTGACCATGCTTTGCTACAGCTGCTGCTAAGGAATATTTTTGCATCCTGATAACTTCTCCAAGACATAGTTTCCCTCAATGTTTGCTTGTTGAGACTTATCTGTCCTCTTTGTCTTTAAAATGAAATTAAGGCAGCTGACTGTGAGACCTCAAAAAACACAAAATATTTTTCCCCTTAACAACTGAAACAAAATTAAGCAGTGTGGTTAATAGTCTTCAAAAGTTGGCACCAAATCTAGGTCAGTGATTAGTTGACTTGATAAAACAGATGATATTGTTGTTTTCTCCTTAAACTGTTTATCGACATCTCTGGCTGGAAAAACCCACCATTGTGCTGGCTTTACTGCAGCTCTTGGATGGAATTGTATCTTGCTTTCCATGGGCAGCTAACTTTCTCTGTTGTTCATGCAAGATCTGTGTGGGGAAATTCCACCAATGCTTTGAGAGCAAGAAAATCACTAAGCAGGAGCAGTTTAGATTAAAACTCAGAAGTTCAAGGAATGACCTCATCTGTTTGTTTTGCTGGAGAGGATTTGAAGCCGGTATGATCCTGTGAACTCCCTAGGTGATTCATGCCAAAGCAAGCAGTCTACCTTGTATCCTTCCATCGTCATTACCTTCAACAAGGCAATGTGTTTCTTAGCCAGGGTTCTGTTCCAGGCAGCCACCCAACCTAAAGCTGGAAAGTGCAAGTCTTTTTGAGATTTGTGAGGCCAAATCTGGGCTTGTACTGCATTCAGCACAGAGCTAGGCAAAGGAAGGTCAAACTTCAATCAGCTCCAGGCAGAATAGTCAAAGACAGATGTTATGGAGGTTAAACTCCAAAAGCAACTGAAAGACACCCTGCTGTTTTCTTCTGACTGGCTCAGCCATCAGCACCATTCATATCTGATCATTTTTTTCTGAATGAAAGGTGATAGAAGGGAACTTGCCCAATGGGTGTGGCCAGTGGTTCCTATGAATTACAGGTGGAAGCAGGAGCTCATGCATGCACTTTAGCATCCTTTGCTCATAAATTGGATGCCTTTACCCATTTTTAAGTGATATTTTTAATTGAACATTTTAAAGGAAAAAGAAAGGCAGAAAGAAACAGAAGAATAAAAACACAAAGCAAATAAACATGAGATTTACAAGCATCACATGAGTAAATTAAGTATACATCCTGAGGATAAAGTTTAATTCTAAATGTTTTTATTTCCTATTCTAAATTGCTCCTCTCCCTCAGAGACTTAAAGTATCCTATGTCATTTTGAAAATATTATTCAAATTGATGAAATTAATGTGAAAAATTAGTCCGATCTTGTAAAAAATTTATTTTGATTGACAAAATCATTTATGCCTTAAATAAGACAAGCCTAGACTTCAGATATAGTATGTGTCCATGGGTGGAATTATAGTCCAAACCTAGTTTCTACATTAAATTAAATTCTGGGTCAGATTTATTTTTAAAATGTGAAGTTATCTTAGACAATGAAACCTACTCTATTTGCTCTTTATCTGCTATAGGAATTGTATGTGTTTTCTAATGAGAAATGTAAGATATCCTACATGCTGTTGGCATGTACAAAAGTAATTTGGTATGCTCTGTAGAAATAAGTTTTAGTAATATTTAATAAAAAGATTGCAATTTGGAAAGGAAATTCAGCTTTTAGAATCAATTTCATTCTGTTATAGATCTTCTTTCAAATTTCCTGGGATTTACTACATTGCCATTAATATGAGGACAAGATCTAACCTGATAGTTACATTTCCCAGACTTTTTTTAGAAAATATTTTACAATTTAACAATCCATACGGGAGTGGTAAATTATTTGCGATACATTTTATACCAGTTTTCTGTAAGTGTGATATTTAGCACTAATTTTTTGATTCCACTGAAATTCCCACTGTTGTGCATATAGTTTTCAGTGCTACATCCATTTAATTATACAATTTTAACTTATGTTTCCAAATCATATTTCCTTAGCCATTTTAAATAAGGCCCAACAAATGTTTCAAATTTTGTATTGCATGGTTTTCAAATTCAGTTGAGTCTTGAAGCATTCAGGCTTGTTTTTGTAATTCCTTTAGAAAAATACTGTTAGGTAGAAGATGTTCGTATTGGTCAGGTATTTCTGTGCATTCTGAAGGCAAGAAAACTAAGTTAATCTATGTAACATTGCCCAGCACATGTAAACATAAGTGGAAAAGAAAATGGTATTTTCAGGTTGTGTAAGAAATAATATGCTCCGGTAGAATGTTAAAACTATGGGAAGTTTTATTTTCCCTGTTTAAATGCTGGGACATCCATCATTTCTTCCATTTATTTTGCAAGAGAATTAGCAAGCAACACAACTAAACAGACTGTCAATCCTGAAAAGCTGATTAGCTAATTTTGTGATAATTTGTAAATTGATTTGAGTCTGATAGCTATGTTATTATAGAATAGGGTTGTACAAGACTCTAGACCAAGTTCCAAGACTACTATGAAGAATATAATACCTGTTTCTACTCTTTAAACCACTTGTGACCTTTCCAAACTATGTGTTCCCAGGAAAAGATGCACTTGTTTTAAAGAGTTGTAGATAGGTGATGCTGTGCACTCCAAATTCAACTTTGGTCAGAACAGTATACACTACATTTTTCAGTGCACTGTATATAGGTTAGGTCACCAGTAGATGTAATTGCATCAAAGAAAAACAAAGCATCTTTAGGATCACTTCCGGAATTACAGCTAAAATAGCTCTTTCATTCCAAGTTTCATACAATGTATATTTATTGCAAACAATAATATACAAAAAGATAAGTTTTACAGAGACCCAAAGGGTTTGCAAACAAAATGACTGAAAAAAGTGTTCTTTTATCTAAAACTAATCTTTTTGAAAGGACATTACTTAAATTACAGAAATACTTTCAACAGATCTGCTTTTTTTAATATAGAAGTAGAAAAGATACCATATGATAAGAGTGCTTTAAGCTTTTCTTCTACTGAATTCCCTACAAAATAATTAGCAAATATAACATTTAAAAATAAAAAAAAGTTGGCTAACTTTTTCCAAAAGCAATATTTTAACTGTTTGGCCACGAGTTCACCAGTGTTGCTTTCTCTAATTTTCTTCCCAAATGAAGTGAAAAGCTGGTTAGGCACATTGAGAAGCATCCATTGTCTGGGGGTTCCAGCAGCATCCATTTCTATGGCACCTTCAAGGGACAGATAAAGCCCTAATGGAAATGTGCCACTCCCTGCTTTGTTGGTTTACATTCACTGTTGCTTTGCTTCACTTGGGCAGAATAATAGGTCTACCCAGAGAAAAGGGGTGGAATCTTAAGGCAATACAGTGGATCGGACCACTTTGGATAGCAATTTAGGGAATTGGTTGAATGTTCCTTCATGAAAAATGAAACCCCTGCAAGTCAGACATCCGCATGCAAAGGAAGGTTTGCTGATTGGCTTTAACCTGGGGTATTTTTCACGAACGAAAGAGTGATTCAAGCCCACTCTTACCTTCTGTGCTTTCCATACTATTCCATTAATTTAGTCCGGATCCAAATCATGAGTCCAAAAGTATTCAGTCAGAAATAACTCAGTGATACATTAATTAGCCATGGTTTGTTTGTACAATGAGAAAAACAACAAAAAAGCTTTCCAGTTTATTCTTACCAAAGAAATAGAAAAGATAGAAAGACAAACGGAAGCAGGTCTTTGTACAAACCTAAGACACATTCCGAAGGAATAATAAAATACAAAAACAAAGACTGAGAGATAAATAAAGGGTTATTGATTTAGACCATAATTTAACAATTAGGCACCATATACCCTCTGAGTAAGATGCTGGTATTTCTGTTTACATTACAAAGATTTCTAATGTAGAAGGGGAAATTGAAAAAAAACACTCTTGATTAAAAACGTCTTTTTCACAAAATAAATATATATAATTTTAAAAGAAGAAAAACCACCTACTACTGTCATCCATGAACCTTGCTAAAGCTGGTGTCCCTGTGTCATTCCCATCTTCTTTTGTAAGATGTCTTCATGGAATAAAGCATTTTAGCTTTTCATGCAATTTACAGGGAAGACTCTTGGTTTTTTGAGTGACCGCAATTTGTCTTACAAATGTTGGTCTGGTGTTGGAAGCTGAAGAAAAAGGATCAAGGTAGAGAATGCTGGTTCTGGCTTTATAACTTGGTGCTTGTAGTTGCAAATAAAATGTTAATTAAAAAGCTTCATGTAAAACTGAGCTCTCTTCTTGGGAGTTCCATATTTTTCCTTGGTAGGACAGAAGATAATTGTGCAAGTCTTTTGGAAGATTTCACAGGATTTTTCTTTTAAGGCATCTGATAGTGTTATTTTAAGGCTCAAGGTATCCTTGCTTTTTTGTTCATCTTGTTTTCTCCCTGTATTTTATTTCCATGCTAGAAAAATAAAAGTCTATTTCCAAATTCCCACAATCATGTTAATGGGCACTTCTTTCCTTTCCTCAAAATTTCCTTTTCCTTGATTTTTAATGCACACATTTTAGTCTCTAAAAGTGACTGTTAACTATAGAAAAATACCTCTGACAGCAGGGAAAAAAGCTAAGGCATATTCTTTTGCTAAGTGTGGTTCAACTGTACCCCCCCCACCCCCCAAAAAGGAAAAATCAGTTTTTAAAAGTTTCTCTAAAAACAAGTACGTATAAATTCCATCATATTGGTAACAAATCATACACAATACATACTAGAAAATATTTAAAATAGAGAGTATTCCTCACAGAGGAATACTTCTGAGTTTATATTTTTTCATTTTTTTGTTCTTAGTTATTGTTAAAAATAATTAACAAGTTCATACCTATGCAAGCTAAGCTGGCTGTTCGAAACAAATAAAAAACTGCCTTCAAATCAAAGGAAGTCCACCATGGAATGTTTCTTGACTGAGAATAATCTGGTCAGTTTTGAAGGGGTGCTGTAGTGCACAATGCGTTCTGGGATATTTTTTTTCCTCTCTTCCATTCACTTTTAGCTTAAAATATATATTTGTAAGTCTGGGGAACTGACACCATCCTTCAGAACTTTATGGTCTGGTGAGCTGTGTATAGACTGGCTGTTCCCAGTGCTGTGGGCTATGGGTTTGCGGAATGGAAGGTACCCCCGTAGTGTCTGCAATTGGGGTGTACATGGGCCTCTGGGTGGGGTTCATGTAAGTGAATGTAGAATAAAGGCTGGAACTCTGGCTGGCAGCATGGCTGTAATAGGTATTGGAGCTCTGATGGTCTGTGTAGTCATACTGGGAGCGAGTGATGGTCGGGTAGGAAGAGCCATAGTGCTGGAGATTGAAGGAACTGTAGCTGATTTGCTGAGGTGAATGCTGCTGTTGGTCAGTGTAATGGCTAGGACTGAGCTGCTCGGTCTTAATGTGTGTCCTCTGCTGAGGCTGGCCTGGTTCACTACTTAGGGTAGTGAGTGTGTGCTGCGGCGGTGGTGGTGGTTGTGGCTGAGCTTGGGAAGGTGGCTGCTGAGAAGGCGGTGGCTGCTGCTGCTGCTTGGACATCCAGACGTGCCCAGTGCCTGCTGGGGTAGCTGTGGTGCTACTGATCCCGTAGCTGCCTGTGTAGGTGACCTGGCCAGGCTGGCCATGGGTGACCGGAACTCCTGGGTGGCCATTGGGTGGGAGATACTGGTCAAACTCATTAACATCAAAAGTCTCAATGTTAGAGATGACATCACTGCTGAGTTCCCCAATGTCCACGTCTCGGAAGTCAATATGAGGTGGCTGTCTTGCTCCTTCTTGCAGAGAGCGACCTTCCCGCTTCAGGTCCTGCTTGCCAGGCTGGACATCTGTTTTAGGAGTGGTAGGAGGAGTAGGTGGCCCTTGAGATTGCCCTGTAAGGAATACAAAGTAGATAGTAGTTGTTACCAAAGGGAGCAGGTTCTCTTTGATGCCTTTGAAGTCACAGGGCAAGCAAGCCACACCTGGGTCACTTTCCCTTCTGATAACAGGCACAGCCAGAGGGCCATAAAGCTCCCACCAGTGGCCACTTTTAATAAGAAGGTGTTGAATGGCAGTGATAACTTAGCTAAAGATTAACTCTGGCTGGATGCAAAGGAGATGATGGAGAACTTGCCAATAAGAATGAAATACCAGTGCAGATTGTTGCATGTAGTTGAAAACTGGCTGCTTTTCAATAACAGATGTTTATAGTTTACAAAGGGTGGTAATACACTGAGATGAAAACTAAGACTTAGTACTACTCGTGGAATAGCTTAGCAAAGCAATGAAGCTGACATTTATTTATTTATCAATTGCTTACAAGATAATAGGTATAAGTAAAAATATTGTTATGAATACATAGATACATATAAGAAAAATAAATATATATATAAAAGAAACAATAGGACAGGGATGGTAGGCACATTGGTGCATTTGTGCACGCCCCCTACAGACCTCTTAGGAAAGGGGTGAGGTCAATATTAGACAGTCTAAGGTTAAAGTTTTTGGGGTTTGGGGAAAAAACCAGAGGTAGAGTATTCCAGACATTGACCACTCTGTTGCTGAAGTCGTATTTCCTGCAATCAAGTTTGGTGCGGTTAACCTTGAGTTTGTATCTATTGTTTGCTCTTGTATTGTTATGGTTGAAGCTGAAGTATTCATTGACAGGTAGGACATTGCAGTGTATGATTTTATACTTAGATCGGACCGAAGGTGATTGAACCATTGAAGGATCACCTATGACTATCTAATTCCCATGGATGTGATGGGTAATTTTATCTGAAGACCTGCCTTGTAGGTACACAAAAGCTATTGCTTTTTGCCAATAGCTATCTAGCTCTTTTATGTTTCTTTGGCAGACTGCAAACTGGACTGCCTTACTGATGCTCCTTTCGAAGTCCTGTCTACATGGGATGTTCTTCCTCATCTTCTACAAGTAAGGGAAGATGGCACACTCACCAGAATGCTCTCCAGGTGAATGTACTTCACTCATGCTGGATGAAGACTGGGGCGAATCTGCCTGCAGGGCCTTGAAGATAGCATTCGGAGAGATGTGGGTTTGCTCTGATCCTTCCTCTTGCTCAGCCTGTCCGTTCTTTACTGACTTTCTCCTTCGTGGCTGGTACTTGTAGTCTGGATGGTCTTTTTTATGTTGCACTCTCAAGCGTTCAGCCTCCTCCACGAATGGGCGCTTCTCACTCTCATTCAATAACCTGAGCATTTGAACAAAGCCATGATTAAGTTCTACCCAAAGTTTAAGCTTCTTGATTTTACTACTCAGAGCAACCTTTGATTTGCTAGAAATGTACTCTACATTCTGCCGCTGCACCATTAGGCCAGCATCGCTGCAGGCAGCTGTCAGAGGCCCCAAACTTGGGTAGAATGAACTTCTGATAATACAGAAGACAAAACATAAAGTGTATAAAATCCACCAGGAAATGACAGGCACCAGGAAAGGCAGATTTTAGCATTCTGCTATTCCTGCATTCCTCTCTGGGTAGAAACACACTGCAAACTTCCCCATAAACTCTTGCAAGAAAGAAAGAAAAAACGAAAGGGGGAAAAAAAAAAGACTCAAACCACTCCTTTCATTTTTTTTTTCTCAGCAATTCTTTCAATTACTCTGGGACCTTATTCTCTTCCTTCCAAGAAAGACGACCCAAGATAGCAACCAGTCCTCTTTTCTCATCCCACTCAAGCACTATGGACACATGCACATAAGCAGCTTCAGCCACAGCTCAGATACCAGGATTCCTCTAGACTTTGGGGGAATTAACTCACCCCAAGCATTCTGCATCCACAAAAGTGGCTCCCTTAGGTTTTTTTTTTTTTTTTGCAAGTCATTAAGCTTATGCCTCAGCCAGGTGACTCACTTTCTCTTCTCTCCTGCTTCCCCACCCCAAGCTCCTCTTGCTAGTCATCCTTCTGAGCCAACTTCTTATTGGTTGGCACTTGCCAACTTGTGCCAATCATCATTACACCCAAGATGTGCTACTCCTGTTTTTCTCCAGAGCAGGGCTCAAGTTATTAACTTTGTTGGGTTTCCCCCCCCCCCAACAGGTAAGCCAAATATCTAAACAGAGAAGCCTTGCTGGGCACATACAACATGTTTTTCCAGAGTATTTCTTCCTATATTTTAAGGAATATTTTAATATGTTTTCAGGGGTATAAAAAGGCAAGCTTTCACGAAGCCCCGATCTTCTTGTCTCCACAACGTTCGTCTGTAAAGCATTCTCATCTTTTCCCTCAGTGGTTTCTATTCTTTGTCCCTCCCCTCCGTTCTTAAAAGTGAAACGAGACTGGAGGAGGAGGGTGGAGGGGCAAGATCCGCTTTTCGGAAGCGAGCCAGCCCCCTCACTTGCAAAGCCCAGCTTTTGGTCTCCCATCTGTGCGCCCAGGCCTTCCTGCCCAGGTCCAGTCTCCCGCCATCGGACCAGAAGGTCGGCCTCCGAGCGCTCAAGCCCCGCACAATTTGGGCTGTTGCTCCTGCGAGGTGGATCCCAAGCCGTGCCCCCCCCCCAAAAAAAGGCGAGCCATCCAACCACCCAAGCCAGCCGCCCAAGCGCCCCTTCTTCCCCTCACCCCCAATTCGGCCTCGCTCTCCCCGCCCCTCCGGCGCTCGGCCTGCCGAGCCTGCCAGCCTTCGCGCCCTTTCCCGGGAACAGCCCCGAGCCGCTTCCTCGTCGCCCCAGCCCGGCTTTCCTTCCCTCCCCTCGCCCACTTTACCTCCAGAGCTTCCCCAGCGTCTTGCTCAGCTCGGCGTTGTGCAGGTGCGGATACTGGTCGGCCAGCTTCCTCCGGGCCGCTTGAGCCCACACCATAAAGGCGTTCATGGGGCGCTTGACGTGGGGCTTGTTCTTACTGGATCCGTTCACCCGGACGGGCATGGGCACCAGGGTCCAGTCGTAGCCCTTGAGGACCTGGCTGACGGCTTCTCGGATGCACACCGGGAACTTGTCCTCGTCGCTCTCCTTCTTCAGGTCCTGGTCGCTCTTGGGGAAGGTGTTTTCTTGGGGTCTCGTGTTCTCGGTGTCCGAGCCGGAGCCCGAAGGGCAGGGAGACCCCGCGGAATCCTCCGACATGGTCGGGCTAGGTGCGCCGGACAGACACTTTTCCTGCTCTTCGGTCATCTTCACGAAAGGGTCGAGGAGATTCATGCGAGAAAAGGGCCAAGCCAAAATAAGAGCGGGCGGGCGGAAAGAATAAAAACAAAATAACAATCGAGGCAGAGGGGAGAAAGGGGTGGGGGAGGAGAACGAGGAAGGAAGGAAGGAAGGGAGGGAGAGAGAGAGCGGGCTAAGCAATCGGCAAGAGCGGCGTCTCTTTTAAGACAGCCGGGAAAGAAAGAGGAAAAAGCCCCGCGCGCCCCAACAGGCTGAGCGTCTCGCTCTCCTCGCTCGCGCCCCCCCTCCCCAGAATTTTTTTTTTTTTAAAATTAAATAAATTAATAATAGTAATAACAAACAACAATAATTTAAAAAAAAAAAAAAGCCGCGGCCGCGTTGCTGAAAAACTCGACTGACGCGAAGTCGCCGCTCGAGGAAAACCCGCTCCTCATTAGAAACGCGCATGTGGCTGGCTGCCGTCCGTCCGCGGACGCTTGGAAGCGGAGTCGGTGAGAGCGAAAGTTGAACGAGGTGTGGGGAGAGAGAGAGAGAGAAATTCCCCACCCTATTGAACAGAAAAGGAGACGAATTCCTCGGCTGGAGGGGCGGGTGTGGTGGGAAGAGGAGGAGGAGCAGGAGGAGGAGGTGGTGGTGGTGGTGTGGTGATGTATGGTAGTGGTAGTGGTAGTGGGGTGCGCAAAAAGTCGGAAGGTTCCCCGAATCGTCGGCGAGGCTCAATCCCCGGCTCTCCTAACGCTCACTTGCGACTCTCTTTAATAAATACCTCGCCTCTGCTCTATTTGCCGTAGAAAACGCCTAATGGCAGCCCGGGCTGGGATAGGCTGGCACGGCGTTGATTGCTGAAAAAGTTTTTTCCTCCCTCTGGAGAGGGAGGGGCGCCGAGGCGAAGTGTGGTGGTGGTGTGTGTGTGTGGCGGGTGGGTGGGTGGATAAGAGTGTGGAGAGAGAGAGAGAGAGAGAGAGAGAGTTGGTCGCACGCTGCCAGTTGGCTCTTTGTACTTCCCAACTGTTGCGGTAGTTGTGATACCTCCCAGTAAATTTCTCCTTGCTTCCCCCCCCCCCCACCTCTCATCCCCGCTTTTCTATCGATCGCAAGCAGATCTTCGGGGTTGCTGGCAGGGGGAAGGAAAGGCTTGACATCTCGCCGGCAGAAGTAAGGCTTTGCGAAACGGCGCAGGGAAAAACCAGCCTTCGAAGTAACGTTTGCCTGGGGAAAAGAACTTGATTCTTTCTGTCATCTCCTCCTCCTTCTCTTCTTCCCCCCGCCCCCAAAAAAAAAATATGTCCGTATTTTTGTGACTCATTCTCCTATGGGAGGGTTTTGTTTTGATTTTGCTCATCTTAATGCTTCGCTCGTGCTGAAAAGTTTCAAGGCGAAGACGGGCACAACGCGCTAAGCTGCCCGTTCGCGGGGACAGGAGGGACTGTGGTGGAGAGGCGGGGGTGGGGGGCTGGAGAGGAAGAAAATCGACCTCGATACTTCTTAAGTAAGGCGGCTGACTTTTCCAGTCATTTAGAATTTCCTTTCTCAACAAGCGGGTAGTACTTAAAGCCTCCTATCGCTCTTTAGTGCAAGTAAGGCTAATGGCCTGTTTTTCTTTATTTATTATTTTTCAAAAAGTGTTTAAATGACAGCTCAACCGTCCCTAAACGATGTTATCAAAAAGATCCCCTTATAGAAGCATATATGACCAGAGTTGCCTTTCAGATTGTGTTGACTAAGCATTTGAAAAGTAAATAAATAAATAAATAAATAGCAGGTATGACTTCCGATTTAACCTTCCTTTGGATCCAATAGGACTGAGTTAAACCGCGCAGAGCTCGGACTGCCTACTTTTAGGAAATGGGAACAGACTATGTTTGCAGAGGGGAACATATATCATAATCAGAGACGCAGGTTTTTCTTCTTTAAACTTAGCCCTTTCCATTAAAGATTAGAGTTTTCTTAACATATTGACAAACTTCAGACCAGAGTATGTATCTCTCGTACTGACCTCCTTTCCTCAGAGAGGCGAACAATTTTACTAAATTGATTTTAAAGGCCACGACAGTCGTCGCTGATTTCAGAGTGCCTGACTTTGTGAGCTTTTAAAATTAAGGGCTAATCCCCGGAATATTTTTTTCCTTCTAAAGTTAATTGAGGCAGAGGAGGAAAAGTATGCCACTGACCAGACGATTAAGTTGTCAGTGCAGCGCCCGGGAAAGTGTGGCGGAAGAGTAAAACCAAGCAATCTGCCCTCCCAGTCAAGATGGCCCAAAAAGAAACCGGGCGCACTTGGTTGTGAATTGGCCTCTTGGTATAAATCGCCCTTTCATCGAGGCTGGAAAGACAACCCGGGCATCCTCTGCAAACACAAGATTTCTTAGGGAGCCCGTCGACGATGGGCGCTTCTCGCATTGTCAATTCTTTAAATCATTAGCTGTCACGTTGCTTTGCCTGGGAGGACAGGCGCCTTCCCTTTGGCTTGGCTTGACTTGCGCTTTTTCCACTCTCCTTTCAGCCTCTTTTTTTAAAAAAAAACACAACTTGGAATTTAACAGTTATTTCTATATAAACAAATCACCTTTGCGGCAGATAAGGTGTAACTCCGACTTCCATCCAGAGGGGGCGACATAGGCTCAGAAACTAACCGCCTTGGTGGTTTAAGTTAGAGATGTTTCTTGAAGGTTGTTAAAACGCGCGCACACTCGCACGCTCGTATGCATGCAGAACACGCCCCCTCCCCACCGCGCACACTAAAACACGGATTAAGTCTCGGGCGATTTCATCAGTCAGCCTCTAAATGTCATATATTTTCCTTTGCCCCGTTTGTGAATCAAGGATGAAATTGATGAAATCTGCTTGATGAAATCTCATTGAAGTCAATGCAAGTGATAAACTTATCAAAGGGCTTGAGAATAACGGGGCAGTTCTTGCTTTTAAAGAGGTTTATAAAGGTGGCGGTGGCGCTGATGAGGAGAGCAGAACTTCCCCTCGCTCTGACTACTATTCCGCGCCCATCACCCAGGATTTTTTCAGATGTGCAACAACGACTTATTTTGCGCTGTCATCCGTTTACCACGCATCCGCCTTGCATTTAAGGCTGCAACCTAGGTATGTGCAACATTGGTGCACAGTCTCGCATCCAGTAGGAAGCATAGGAGACACGCAAGGTCCCCAGTGGAGACGGCCATGGTTACCTCGGAGTAAATCTCAGTGAAAAAAACTGGGGAAATGATTCTGAGGAAACGCAGGCAATACTAAGGTGGAAAATGTTTGGCTGACCTCAGTGGGTCTCACTTGCCAAATTAGATGGCGAGGCACCACATCGATATGTGTCTCTCCCCTCCGAATTATTTTGAAGGAAAGCCATTTTTAAAATCCAATCCCTCCCGGTTGCCAAAAGATGCTTATTCACATTCTCCCCACTTCAGCGCGCAAAGGGATAGGCTCAGCCGTTTCCCGTAATCCCGAGAGAAGAGGGGCGAAGGAAGTCAGCTGCCTTGCCGTCCCGAGTGAGAACGAGTAAAGCAACTGTCTGCCGCAATTTGCACATCTTAACTTCCCCAAGCTTGAACCAACCCGCGGACGTTTTAGCGGGACGTTTCTTAAGAGAGATGCTCCGTTTCGAGGCGCGGCAAGCTAAACTGAAATTGCTCTGGTTTATCTAATTCCGTTGACAGACTGCAGAGGTTGGTTTCTTAGGTGCATTAAAAAAAAAAACCGTTTCACACGATTGTATGGTTAAAGTATCACAATTCCCATTGTAATGTAATCACCATGAATATAAATACAGGGAAGCATGAAAGAGTGCCCTGTTTGAGATTTGATTTCGTCCTGTCCGTTTTTTTTTTTTTTTAATATGCGCTCCGCTGTTCGCCCAATGTCCNTTTTTTTTTTTTTTTAATATGCGCTCCGCTGTTCGCCCAATGTCCATACTGGGGCGAGAGTTTACGTAAACTCCGAGTTAAAATAGAAAGAAAGAATCCCAGCAGAACGGGGCTGCTCCTTGCAAAGGCGATCTGCATTGACTCCGCGGCCTTTCTGATGAATCCGCACGCAGCCCCAACTCCCAGCTGTCTGCGTCGGAACTCGGTTTGTCCTCTTCCCTCCCCCCCTGTAGCTTTTGCGTTGCTAGACCGTTCCTAAAGGCGACTTGTATTTAAGAGAATCAGTAGTTTTTTTTTTCTTTTTTAATCTCACAGCGGACTGAATGATTCTAATATCCGATTGGATTCTAGATGGAAAAAAATATTTTCAAAGGTTTGAGGAACAGAATATAAATCGTGAGATCTGCTTCTTTAATCATCACGCCAACATAGTCGTGTTTCCCGCCCCTAATATATTTAACAGTAATTAACGGGTGGGGGAGTTAATCCATCAATGAGGGGTAAGCCGAGGAAAGGGAGAAGCTTTCAGAAGGGAAAAAAAAACACCCATGAAGTGAATCTATCGCTTTGTACATTTTTTTTACAACATTTAACAGTACATTTCACTCCCTAGTTCAGAGGGAAACAAACGATCAATTTGGCACCATATTTGCCAGCAGTTAATTGTTGCATTCGGTTTAAATCTTAGTCCTAAATGCCATCAAGAACTAAGAGAACCTAACTCTCTTCTTTTGTTATGAGTTTGTGGCACAAACACTTTTCTTTAACGCAGAAGATGGTTGTGAGGCTGGAAGTAAGTTCAGGGCTTCTTCGGCGTGGCAAAAAGCTTCATTTTTGTCAAACTAAAAACATTTATTTCTTCTTTCCCCCATCCTCCGGAAAAGAAAAGAGGAAAAAAACATCAGTCTTTATCGGAAATTAAGAGATGGGAAAACTAGGTAGTTTTGCGCGTTTATACCAAATAGGCAGGAATAAACAAAAACTAATTGTTTCGTTGAATGACGTTATGAGAAGCAAGCAACTAAGGCTTCGTTCTAAAATATCAATTGCCCCAAAGCAATATTATCCTGATCACATCTCCATCCCTGCCTATGGATTTCTGCCCACCCATACACTTCATTATAATAAGATTGAGCGATAATAATAATAATAATAATAATAATAATAATAATAATAATAATGACGATGATGGGTACTGGAATCATAGCCTATACCAATTCGAGAGAAGAGAGAGAGAGAAGAGAGAGAGAGAGAGAGAGAGAGAGGTCGTGTAGACCGTGCCATTATCAATGCTTTATATTTGGATTTCCCGATGGGTGCGGAGATTGGTCGTAACGGCTGTTCTCTTTTGAGCCTCCCTCTTTTATCCCAATGTTTTTTGGAGGCCAGTTTGGAAATAAAAGGAAGGTATCAAGAGTTTTCTGACAAATTGCGTTTTCAAAAACGCGGCGCGGGGAGGGAGGGGGGAGGGCGGCTTTTATCCTCGCCCGCATTGCTACCTTAAAGTTTTCGGAGCGCTTCTCTGCCCGCTAGGGGGGGGGGGGCGGGGGGTCGGGATGGATGGTTAGGGTGCAGACCAGACGAACCAAGCGGGTTCGCTGTCTCTAGAGGAAACCCCGACACCCTCATGAGGGTCCTTGCGAAGCGCTTTAAATTGGCATCCCCCGGCTAGGTTACCAACTCCTTTCTGGAGTTACTTGCAGGGTTTGCAAATAAAGCGTCCTCCTCTCTCTCCCCCTTCCCCCCCCCCGTCGCCACCTTCCTCCCCACGCTTCCCAAAAACTTTTTTTGGTAACCGACGTCCGTTTCTTTCCCTGGGGCGCGCTGAGCCTTCGGGGGGCCCGAGCTGCTGCCTGTTTTGTAAAGCGTGATGTCACCCTCAAACCTGCGGTGACGAAGCGGCGAGAAGTTTTGAAGCAAAAAAAAAAAAAGAGCCAGACAGCGCGGCCGGCCGGCGCTGGGGAGGGGGTGGTGGTGGAGGGAGGAGAGGAGGAGGAGGGTGGGTGGTGCGAGGGAACACATAACCGTGGAGAGAGACGCGAAGGAAAGTTTCTGGTGGGGAGCTGGGGGCTCTCTGAGCCGCCTCGGAAGGAAACTCGATTTTTCTACTGCTCTCGAGACATCAAAGGCATCGATTTTAGAGACGCGCTCTGGAAGCCGTTGCGAAACACAAGCAGGCACACAATTGGGGAGAGGTTCCTGGATTTTGCTTTTTTGCACATTTCGCCTAACTAATGAATTTCACCACCAACCCCACCACCCAAAACACCCCAGGTTGGGATAAAATAACCCCCCCTCCCATTTCATTCCCTCCAGTGTTTGTTTCCGAACCATGCAAATCCACTTTTCAATAAAATGTATGATAGGAATAATTGTTTCTGTTTGTTATCGGAAAAGTTCACTTTTAATCCGTTCAATTGCTTTTATCAAAGGCATTTCACCCAGGTCGGTTCCTTTTATAATGTTTTATTTATTCCACCCGCCTACCCCAGGGAAGATCCCTGGAAATACTATACGTTGGATGAAAATCCAAAGGCTCTGATTTACTTGTGCACACAGGAAAGTTTTTAAATGTATCCAAGAAGGGGACAGTTTTTTTATTAGACACTTTTAATTGTTCCAATTTCAGAAGGCTGCAAGGAGGAATATATTGTACAGCCTAATCTATCTCGTTCCCCTGTTTCTTAATAAAAAGAAGGGCAAATATTTGTTCCAGATTCTCTGAAAAAGGGACAAAAGCTAAGGTCCTTCTTTAAACTGAGGAATCACTTTTATGCCTTTTGCAGTTGACACCGCTACAAACAGAATTGACTCGTTTTGGAAGGCAATGTTAAGAAGCTCAGCCTTACATTTTGTCAGCCATCTGAGAGATAGATAGTGAGTGATCAAGTGCTCTTTGTGCTTTACTATAGTGAAGAAAACTTGGTTGGCTGGTGTATCTAGACTTGCAGAAATGAACTATCATGGAATGGTTTCTTTTCATGAGATTCTGCTCATCCTTTCTTGGGCTGAGCTTCAGGTAAAGTTCCTTCCTTAAGTTTAGCTCTAGCTAATCAAAAAGGTAAAGATACCCTCAAGTCAAGTTTTACCTCTGGTGACTTGCTGCACAAAGTTATAGGTTAATTGTGGGAGAAATCAAAGGGTTATCAAAGAGATACCTGAAATTGACTGGAAGATGGGCAGTAGGCTGCTGCCAAGAGTTTTTGACTACCCATAGTTTAACATTTAATAGTTATTAGGAAGTCATTTAATTGTAGGAATTATTTTAAAATCGATATTAAAAAAACATTACAATGCCTTATGTTCGCTGTCATCTCCTACTCTTGGTAGTTCCCTTTCTCCCACTTTTTAAAATGATTGTCTTTGACCAGGCCTGGCTTTATAGCCATTTTGAGAGTTTAGTGTTCAAATCCTGAATTAAGGGCAATAATTTCTTTGACCACCATCTGTATAATAAGCCCATTGGTGGAGTAAGGTGAGCTTCATCTGCCCTCTGTTGTTGTTGATTCATCTGCCCTCTGTTGTTGTTGTTGTTCTTGTTGTTCTTGTTGTTCCATTTAACTTTACTTGGAGCTTAACTTGGAGTTTCTACCTGGTTTTTAATGGTCTAGTGATGAGGAGTGAATAGGAAATGTCTCAAATCCCCAAATCTGCACTCCATTATCCACTTCTGCTTTAAACTTTCAAGTTCCACTATGCAGAGTGTCTGTTCCCCATCTGAATATCCAAACCGGACTGTGCTGTTTCTGTGTCATATAACATATGTGGGTATGTGCATAATTTTGTGTATTTATTTTTTCATGTTTATGTTGTGTACATGGGAAGTGGTGACCCTTTGAGTGCTGTATGCAAGGAAAGTCCATTTTAATGTACACCGATTAGTATACATTCAAAGGGAAAATAACGTTAGTCTAAATCTAATCCTAAGTCATTCAATGTGTCTATTTGTACTGCAAGGCCCTGTAAGTCTAGCTCAGTCATAACATCCATTCCCACAAGTCTGCCAATATAGCAAAAGAGATTTTTGTTTTGTTTATTTTGCATTTTGGTGCAATAAGGAGTAGTGATTTATCATTACCTGATTCATACATGTGCATGTGCATATACATGTACATACATATACGTACATACGTATACATATACACATGTGTGCCTGCCTATGCAATAAATACTATGTTTAGGTATACACAGAAGCTGCCCAAAGAGGCAGATTCTGAACGTAAGAAAATTAGCGAAGTGGAATAATTTAGGATTATGGAGAGAAAGATTTTATAGAAGTAAATTATTCTACAAGAAATTCTAGTATGCATCAATTAATCCCTATAAAAAACAACTTCTAGAAATTATTTCTTTGATACATTTTCTTAGCCATTTTGGCAATTTAAGATACAATTTAGTTAAAAGAAAGATTAAGGAAGACTTTTGCATGACAATAATTTTACGAGGATGATGAATCGCAAGCTAAATATTTTACTACTCCTGCACTGAAAGATACTTAATTTGCATTGTAGTATAATTACAATTTCCAACAATTTCTAACCCCATTAAAATTGTGCTTCCAAAAGCGTGAGCCTCTCACTACCTTTGTCTGTATTTATTTTTAAGAGATATAAATAAGGTTGCAGTTGCACTTCTGTGGATGTAGAATGATATACAAATAAAACAGTAAGTTTTATGTCTCTTGATTTTATATGTTTAGAGAAAAGAGTCACAATCCTTGATTTATTCATGATAAACACTACTTTGTATTTCCATCTCCCAATTTCTTAACCTCCAAAATTCCCAGCCATATTGAGAAATTTGCTTTCTATGCATAATCTCAATCCCCCAAATCATTCTATTCTTTGTTTTGTTATATTCAATTATATTAAATAAACATATTTTTAAAACCTTCTCTTTTAAAATTAAGGATCAAATTTAATAAGAGGACATAGTTACATATTTATTATATCAGTTTCACATGGCTACCAATTTGATTTGCACTTCTGCAAAAATATATTTTGAAATATTGAAAATTTTTTACAACATAGTTATAATTCAAAAGAAACAACTTCACCATTTAATAGTAAATGGAGTACTGCATTCTATTTAAATCGGTTTTTTTTGAAAATTTATGAAATAATCCTGTACTTTCTTACCTGGGAGAAATTTCCCTTGACTTCTTAGGAATTTACTTGTGAGTAGGTACGCTTAAGTTTTTTTCTGTGAGGAGGGATCTCAGCATGAAACAGACATAGTCAGTAGAATGGTAAATAAAGAGCTAGTGAGGGATTTTTAATCAACTTTTTGTCAGCAAATCAGAATTCTCGTAAGACTGATGTGTAAACTCAGAGTTATAACATCACACCGATTCTATCATAAAACCTTCCTATTGAAGATTTTTGAATAGTTCTATTGCTTTTTTGTCAGAGTGTATAGGAGCTGTACGTTATCTGAATGGTTTAAAGGATATCTAGAACAGCAAAATTATCAGACATCGAGATAAACCAATGTGCTTTCTCCAGGGTTTCTTGTTTTTACATGTGGTGGCAATATACACTGTGAAACCGAATAACTAACTTATGAAGGTTTAGTAAAATGTATCTATCAGTTTATCCTATTTTCTGCTTCTTTCCTGCTTATAAATAAACTATTTGTCAGATATTTGAAATTTATAAAGATGTTTAATATAGATAATTTATTCCACACTATGACCTAACTGAATTTGTGCCATAAAACAATGAATTGGCTAAAAGGCAACATTGATTTTTTAATAGATTTCATATATATATGTATGTATATGTATATGTAAATGCATATGCATATGCATATANTATATATATATATATATATATATATATATATATATATATATATATTGTGTGTGTGTTGTGTCTGTGTGTGTGTGTATTGTACTAAAATTGAATTGAAAGGAAATCACTCATTTTTATGTTCCAAATCCTTTGCTGGATTTGGAACTGTGTTTCTTGAATCAAAGGCTTATATTGTACCTATGAGTACCGTGAGTTTACTATTGATTGTTTTTAGCTACAGTAGTTTCAGCCAGTGGCCTTGAGAACTTCTTGATGAGCAGAGCAAACTGGGAATATTGTGATGGAATTTAATGAAGGAAAGAACAAATCAAAAGGCTGGATATTAAGGCAAAAACAGCAGGAACTTGCTAGTTGCTAGGTATGATTGTTTTCTTCCCAGAAGAATATCCTAAATCATCAGGGTCAACCTCAATTTCATTGAGGGTCACATCAGGGTTGTTTGACATCAGGCAGGGTGGCGGGGGGCTTGGCCAGGGTGTGCACAGCTAATTTGACATCATGCATATAGGGGGCACCGGTGGTAGCATGTTTAGCACAGGGGTGTCAAACTCAAGGCCTGGGGGATGGATCTGGCCCATGGGGTGCTTAGATCTGGCCCAGGGGACCACCCTGAAGGACTGGCCCACAATGCCTCTTCCAGCGAAAATGGGCTCCTGAGCTTCATTTTTGACTGTGACGGCCTCCTGCAACCCTCTGACAGCAAAAACAGAGCTCCGTTTTCACTGGCAGAGGCATTGTGGGCCAGTCCTTCACTGTTTCCAGGGCAGCCTGGCAGGCCAGATCTAAGCACCCTGCAGGCCAGATCCAGGCCTTGAGTTTGACACACCTGTCCTAAACCAGATGTACCTGTTGCAACACAGGCTTGATTTCTTACTGGAGGAGATGATGAAAGGACCAGAGACAAGTCTTTCTTCTTTAGGTCTCAGTTAGAAAGATGGAAGAGCCCACAGTTATTGCATCGAGAGATTCTGTGAAAGCCCAGGAAAAAATCAATCTTCTGAGAAGAACAGGGCACATAAAGTTACATAGAAACTGAGAAAATAGGAGAACGGTATCAACAGGTAAAAAGGTGTCAGCAAGAATAATAGGATCCTTGGAGAAGGCCTGAAAGTGTAATAGAAGGGATTCCTGGGAAGCTCATAAGGAAAGGGGAAAATATTTTGGCAAGAGCCATGCAAACCTGACTTGGAAGGATTTAAACTAAACCTGAAAAAAGAATAAGTGCTGGGTCCTAGGAATATGGTCGCATGTGATAAGGACGTATGAAACAGGAAATTATATCAGAAATCCTCAAAACATGACAGTGAAAATAATAATATTGATAGTCTCCAGTGTTTGTAAACAAATGGCCAGAGAACAAATGGGGTGGGGGTGAAGTAGTGAAAGTCCTAATATGAAAAAAAAAAACCCAAATGTTATGTTTATCATCAGAAATGGCAATTATCACATAAGATGATGGGATGAGGATCAGAATTAGAAAGTAGAGCTTGAAGAATACAACCTATTCAAAAAAAATAGATCCAGGAAAAAGAGAGGAGGTGAGAAACACACACACATACACAAACACCTGGTCCCTTTTGCATGTGTGTGTGCATATGTGCGTGCGTATGTGTGTGTGTGTATGTAGGTAAGATTAAAATGGGTATGAAACAAAAGATATATTAATGTGAGAACTACAGACACTTATCCAGGCAGAACATGAGGACAATAAATGCTTTTTAAAACCAACTGCCAAATTCTTAAAAGGGCAGGCTATAGTAATAATGGGAGACTTCCAACTTGAAATCTGAGGGAAACTAACTCAGCCAAGCATGGAAGGCACAAAAAAAATCTGATCTCTCTTGATAACTAGTTCATTTTGCAGAAATGGAGGAAGAAATAAAAAGTCAGTAATTCTGGATTTCATCCTGACAGAGAAGTACTTGTCGATAGACAAAAGGTGTTAGACATCTTGGGGAAAAGCAACAACTTCATGGAGGACTTCAAGACAATATGGTCAGAAGAAACTGATGAGGTTACCTAGTTGGGTAATAAAACATTTGCAAACAAACCGCCAAATTCAGAGAGCTTACTAGCCAGATGAACAAAATGGAAATTAGGAAGGCTAAAATTTTAAATGAGGTTAATCTGGAGAGAAAAGCAATTTAAGAAGAAAAGTTTATGCAGGGCGTATTAATAAAATAAGTTTGAAGGAACATTTTTCATAGATTATAAGATGTTTTACAATTGGTGTATCACTCTAGATATAATAATTATTTAAAAAAAACTTTGGAAATTCAAGGAGTTTGGATACTTTTTTTAATATGTAGTAGTTACATTATAAAGCCTAATAATATTGGGAAACTACCATTCCCAGGAACTAACATGTATTTCTGAAGAACAAATATGGTATATCAGATGAACTTTTCCTTTCCTTTCTTTTTTTAATTAAATGACAAGGTGACCAGAGTAGTCAACCAGGGTATTGATCTAGATGTACAGCTGGTCCTCGATTTACAACTGCAATTGATCCCAAAATTTCTGTTATTAAGCAAGGCAGGTGTTAAGCGAGAGGTGCCTCATTTTAAGACCTGTTTTACAATGGCTGTTAAGCGAATCACTGCAGTTGTTAAGTGAATCATGTGGGTGTTAAGTGAACCTGGTTTCTTCCATTGACTCTGCTTGTTGCAAGTTGGCTAGGATGGTTGCAAATAATGATCACATAACTGGGGACAGTGCAACCAACATAAATACATGCCACATACCAACTCTTGAATTTTGATCATGTGACCATGGGGATGCTCTGATGGTCGTAAGTGTGAAAAACTAGTCATAAGTCACTTTTTCAGCGCTGTTGTAATTTCAAACAGTCACTAATTGAATGGTTGTAAGTCAAGGACTACCTGTAGTGTATCAATCTCATGAGATCCTTGTGGGACAAGAAGGAGAAATGTAGCTAAATACTACTAGGTGAGATCCAAAGGATGCTTGTAAATAGTTCTGTATCATTTTGGAATGAAATATTTGGTGAAATCCCCAAGGCCTCCATCTTTGACTCACTGCTATTCAACTTCTTTATAAATGGATTGGAGGATGAAATGGAAGGCATGTTTATCAAATCTGCTTAAGCCATTAATCTAGGATTAGTTAATGATTTAAAGAACAGCATCATAATGAAAAACGACCTTGGTAGTCTTAACAGGCCAAAAACAGTGTCCAACAGGATGTTTTTCATTTGTGACAAGCCTTTTGGTAGGAAACATCAAAAATGTAATTAAGGAGTGGGAAGGTTTGGTTTTTGGCAATGCAAATGAAAATCTAGGAGTACCAGTGTACTGCCAGCAGAGCATGAGCAAATCCTGTGATGCAACTGCACTCCTGGCCTGCATTAACCAAATCATTGCATTTGGTTCACCAGAGGCAATAATTCCATTATACTTGCTGCTGGCTAGATCATATTTTTAGTGCTATGTCAATGGATATGGAGAAGCTGGAGTGAATTCAAAGGAGAGCTACAAGGATGATAGAAGATCTGGAACTCATTACCTTTGAAGAATTGTGAAAGGTGTTTGGCTTGTATAAAAATAAAAGACTTAGTGGGATGAGGGGGGTTGATAGTGATTTACAAACATGTAACTGTCCCAGGAAACAGATTCTGGCAACATAATGAAATGTGTGTTGTGTTTTGCATCTTACATGCCCGTATGTACCATCATGGCTTATATATAAAAGGATCTTGCATTAGGATAGGATGCACATTTGATCATTTTCTCTATAGAGGTCCATGTGAAACACTGTGATGGGCAAGAAGTGGTATTCTCTACTGAAAGCAGGGTATGGACCAGTAGCCAAATTAAAAGAAGGTTGCTTAAGGTTGAAGGACTTTTCTAAGTTGTTAAATAGTGGAGCCGTCAACTTCCCACTGCTGAGGGTTTTATAATGAAGACTGGGTGGCCATTTCTCAGAGGCACTTTAATGGATTTCTGTACTGAACAAGAGTACTGGATTCTGACTTTAAATATGCCTCCCAACTAATAAATTCCATAATTCATTCTAATCTGCTTTGCTACAATTTATTTTCTTTAGAATGAAAAGTTGTCTTCAAGCTGACATAAGGATTCAGTTAAAATTCTTCAGTGAAACTTTAGATTGCCAAACAGTAGTGTCTCAATGAATTTTTTAAAAAATTAAGTACTGTATATAGTTGTGCAAAATTCTGACAATCCCCCACTCTACACATACACTTTAATTTTACCCTCTTTAAAACATACTTAAAGTGTTTGCTTAAATATTTTCTCATCTTTGTTAATCTCATTACTTTTCACAATTCCTGCTCAGGGCATTTTGGCCAGTGTTCTAAGGTGTAAATAATGAAGCCAAGCAAATTTCTTGACCATGCTTTCTGCCCTGAATGAGCAGTGATTCTTAAGTACTTTATGGAAATTTTTCTTAATATTCATCATATTGGAACTTTTCTTTTTATTTAAAAAATACATGTATAGAATCACTTGCCTAAGTCAACAAGCTTGCTTGCTTGCTNAATTTTTCTTAATATTCATCATATTGGAACTTTTCTTTTTATTTAAAAAATACATGTATAGAATCACTTGCCTAAGTCAACAAGCTTGCTTGCTTGCTTCCTTCCTTCCTTCCTTCCCTCCTTCCTTCCTTCCTTCCTTCCTCCCTCCCTCCCTCCCTCCCGTCACCATGGACTTTTTGGAAACAAAATGTAAAATATAGGTTTGTGAGCAGAAGCAGGCAGATGCTTTGAACTATAGCCTTCATTATCTTTCCACTGGAAATACTGGCTTAGCCTAACAGCAGTTGAACACCAAAGCATCTGGAAAATATTGGCTTTTCTAATCCATTTTACTTTCCATTCAGGCATATTAAAATTATTCCGATAAGAATGTGCAAATTCATCACATTCAAAACGGCCTGGCAACGAAGACAGCAGATTCCCTTTATTAAACAAAGATGATGGTGTAACATTCAAGGGGGATAATCAAACTTAAGTTGAACACTTTTATTTTTCTTTCATTTAGATTCAGTGATAATCAATGGATTATCAAAGCATTCAGTTGAAACTGGATTATATTTCCGATTGCCATTTGTGTTAGGAATGATTTGATAAAGCTCTGCTTGGTTTTATGTGTGTTGGAGGTCCAGTGAGCATGTTCACATGTGCGCACAGAGTCTACCTGGGCAGAAACTTCCTTAGCCACCAGCAAGGACCTTTAGATACAAAATTATCCAAGTAACTTTTGTTTTGGGGGAAAAAAACATTGGGCTTTAGAGCAAACAAGATAATTTCCTTTTTCTAAAGCCCTATTGATTCCACTGCATTTTTTCTTATTTTTCACAATAAGAAAAAAATTATAAGGGATTTTGTGTGTTTGATTCAAAAGGGAGAATTTATTTATATGCAATCAATAAGAATACCTCTGCATGTTCATGAGAGGATCATTTCATTGCAGTTGCTGAGTTGAAAGGTACTAAATTAGACCGTTTGATCCCTTTCCATTCCAAAGAGCTTAATCAGGTCTAAATCTTGCTGGGGAGTGGGGTGGGGAAGGTTGTTATAAGAACCTTGTTGATTTCAACATGAAGTTCATAAAAGTTTTATTGGTTTGAAGGGGGAGATCTCTGACTTTCACAATATTTAATCACTTTCCCCATATGGCTGATTATAACGTACGCTATTAATGTCTCACATAGTAAGGGCATATTGGAAAAGCTGAAGCTACAATTTATTTTCTCTGGTTTTCCTTTTTTTTAACTAGTTCATTCATGGTATAATTTTTATTTAGCATTACTTTGTTTATTTTCAGGATTCTATTGAGGTCTATCATTTGTCTGCAATATTTTCAATATTCATGCATGAATAGGTAAGGAGAAATTTTAGATATATCTGCTGGAATTCAGGGTACTTAAATTGCAGATAAGTGATTTAAGTCTTAAGTACACTGATTCGTCTCTGTACAAAAAATTATTACAATCTCTCAACACAAGCAATTACGAGGAGTTTCAAAATTAAATTATGTTAGCAATGTTGTAAACCAGTCTATTTTACATTATACTATTATTATTATTGCTCCCAGTGTTGATTTTTCTTATATTTTGCAAGCAGCGGTTAAATTATGACATGTACGTCAAAGCTAACACCCTGTGAAAATTATATATGATGTTTCATAGCAGAGATAAATAAATGACAGTAAGTTAAAGCTAGCCATATTCTGTTTAGAATCCAGGCTCGTGTTAAATTACTGTCAGGGAACTGTTCAAATTACATAGCCAAGCGATGGCTTGCGAGAAATCCATCAGAACTGGAAGAGAGAATAGAACAGCCATTCTCTCTACCTGTTTGTGTAGTTTCTTGCTAATGCAGGACAAGCCAGACTGTTTATTTGCAGAAGTAAAGTTGTGGAAATATACTTGCAGAGTGTAATATGGACAGCACGTGTTCTTATGAGCTACCTGAAGTCTGTGTCCTAATCGTTTGCAGATGTCTCTGGGTCATTGATTTCCTATGGGCCAAAGAGCACCCCCCCATTCCCTCCCCTTCTAGTTCTTCAAATTAGAAAGAAAGAAAGAAAGAAGGAAAAAAAGAAAGAGAAACAGAGAGAGAGAGAAAGAAAGAAAGAAAGAAAGAAAGAAAGAAAGAAAGAAAGAAAGAAAGAAAGAAAGAAAGAAAAAAGTATTCATTTCTCAAACTTATAAAATAGTTTGTTTGAATTGTTTCCAAATATGCCCCAAATATTGAATCATTTGGATAATCTAACCGCCAGGTCCACACTCATTTGGAATAATGATTTATTTTAGAAATAGAAAAATCAGTTCAGAGATTGCTTGAAGTTTGCTCAAGGTGGGGAGTTTGTTTACTCATGGAGAACTTGTTTTAAAAACTCAGATTTGCTTTACTCCATAATAATATATACAGTGTCAAGTATATAGCTATGTACGAGTGTAAGCAGAGATACAAATTTATATGCCACTGCTATACCACTGGTTTGTATGCAATAACTCCCTATATTGGGACATTTTTTCTTAGTTATTCATTAATTCTAGATGATAGTACCCATATAGTCCATGATAAAAATGCTTGCCTTTCCCTGGATGACTGATGAAGTTAATCAAAATCTCCAGGGAAAAGTCTATAAAAGGCAATAGCATAATAAAATTAGGACATGCCTAATCAAAAACACTGATTAAAAGAAATATCTGAAGATACTGATAGAGACTACTATTGTAGTTCAGCATGGTAAACTAATAAGCCAGCCTGTAGCTTGACAAACTGCTTGGAATTGAGCCTTTTAATTTGCAGATTAGTTTGTTTGGAATCTTCCTCCTAAATTGCAAATGGCATACAGGATTATTGCCCTCATCCTCATTTTATTGTTGGAACAAAGTGGTAGAATAGGCTAGGCTAAAAAGAAAAGACTGGCTGAGATTCCTTACTTGGCACCTGAGGTTCGGGTGAGAATGTCAACAGAGACTTTCTGGCCCTTTCCTGATGTCCTCGCAACCACCCCGCTCTTGGCTGAAAGGTACAAAACTCTCTGGTGATGTTTAGAAACATGTTGATGTTGCAAAAACTAGTTTTAATACTGAGCTTATCTCTCTGTTGCAGAATATAAAATCAGATTGGAAAGAGTTGTATTAGAGAATATTTTGTGAAAAACTGAGTCTCAGTTGTGTACTGTACACCTGTGTGGTGAGATGGCAAGGGTTCTAATTCTGCCTCTCCTGGGGTAGATCATGCGCCTCAGAGCAGTAGAGGTTGGTGACCATATATGATAAACCCAAGGTCCTTGTGTTTGCATGCATAGCTATGCCCATAAGTGGGAAATAAAAATACGAGTGTTTAATAGTGGAGGGTAAGTCCTGGCAGTACCATGGGCAGATAGCCTGGTGTACTCTAAAAGTTTGAGTTGTGACTGTCACAAGCCCTTGACCATATTTTCTGCTACTGTTGGAAAGCTCACAACATCTGAAGCACCCTAGTATTCCTTCTCTTGACCTAGACTGATCTCAAGACACACACTCTCTCAGTATTTTAGAAGAAGGTGTAGAGACAGTAGTGATCTGAATTTAGAATTAATTATGGCCTTCTAATTCACAATTTATGCTACTCTAACTTTGAGCTACATTTCTGTTTTTTTTCCAATTTCACAGCATTTACAGTTGTAGCTGCACATATCTCCGATATACATGAGCACGCACACGCATACACATTCACCAACATATATTTGTCCTGCTGTGTCCTTCATGCCATCTGATCTTTTAAGAGGAGGAGAATATTATTCAAACAAAAGGAGCAAATATCTCCAAATAATGGCAGGGAACAAAAGCAGCAAATATATCATCGCAGCTTCGATCAAAGGAGGTCTTGTTGCTACCCAACTTTTGCAAAAACATGCACATTTATTCCTACGGCTTGGGAGGTATCCCAAAGCCTAGGATAATCAAACATGGGTTTACCTAAGAAGTTTGCACAATCAAGTTCAGATAAATAATACTTTGGCACGATCATGGTTTCTGCCTGGTTTTATTGTGTCAGGTGTCACAGATACCTTTCCTAGTCATGACTCTGAAGTGGAATATTCTTTTTCAGAAATATCTGTTATGAAAATTGCAAGTCCCTTAAAATATGATAATTATAAATGCAAATGTGGAATATGATGCTATATAATGCCAAAGAATACAACAATTTAAAAGAGGGGGCATAGATTCAGAAAGAAAAAAACGTAAAACCTTATCAAGGGTTGAAAACAATTCACATATACATTATTCCAGCAAGCTGAATATCAAAATGGTATAGGGACAAACAGATTGTTATTTCTGCGCTGCAGAATAGCTGCAAATGACCAAAATCATCCATATAATTTGTAGATCGGAAAGCTGAATTGGGATTTCAAGGATTGTACCTTTCATATTGAGCTCCAACACACAACAGTTCAAGATCCCCACAATTTTTTTCCAACAAGATGTTTAACATGCTATCCTAGAGGAACATATTAAGGGGAGAAATGTCCTACCACTCTCAAGACTTTTTTTTTTTTAAGATGAAAGATCTCTCTGAATGAAAGAATGAAAAAGGGANCTACCACTCTCAAGACTTTTTTTTTTTTTGAGATGAAAGATCTCTCTGAATGAAAGAATGAAAAAGGGATAGAAATAGAACCCGGGATGGGGGAAACCTACCTTGACAAGGAGGACTATCACCTTTGCTCTTGTAATTAGGAAGCTGGGCTGCCTATATGCTTGTTTGACAAGAAGGGTCTGATGGAAGAGTTCCTGCATGCTGTGTTTTAAAACATGCTTCAAAACTACTTGGGATTATTCCCTCACAAAGCTGTTCCCAGGTAGTTAACATTCACCTAAATATTGATGACAGTCACCTTTCCTGCCAGTGCTTATCTGAGACGAGTTGAGAAGCAGCTTGGCAGAGCCTGAAAGGATCTATTGTTATTGCCTTTATTTTTTAGAAGAGAAGGGTGGGAGGGTGGAGAGAAGGAGGGGGGGGCTGTTTGAGTACAGATTGGAAACAAAGGAAGAATTTGGCTCTTTTCTTGCTATGACAGGTTCATGATGACATTCCATGAGAACAGCTTTATTATTTTGCCCTCAGAAATTGCCTGGCAGTGTCAAACGTTGCTTTGGCTGGACCTGAAGGAAAACAGGGTCTTTGATGATGCCTTCGGTGACTGGTGGTTTTGAGGAGCAAGCGGCCCATAATTACAAAACGGGGATTGGCAGGAGCAAAGGGTGGAGTGGTTTAGGGGTAGGTAGGGTGTAAATGGCGGGAAGCAGATTGAATGACCTTGGGGGTGGGGCTGATGTTAGAGATGGGGTTCAGGCTAAACATCAGTGCAACAGAGTTCTGTAAGTTCAATGAAAGAACAGCTTAGGAATGGGGACAGCAGCTTAGCACCTCTCCCTTTATGTGCCATTGATGGTCCTCATTATGGAAATTTATTCCACAGTGGAGGTGGGCATCTCCACATAGTTTTCATGGCAGCAGAATGAAAACTGGGATCTCCTGATGGTGTCCCATTCTGGGACAGATTTGCTATGACTTTGATTAGGTCTTTTAAAAAAAAATTAGTCAAAGTCAACCAAAGGCTGCCACCTGCTGTGGCATTTTGGCATTAAGTTCTATGGAGGAATATATATAAAACGTAATTCCAAAGCAAATTTGTAGAGATGTTTGGGACAGAGGATTACAAGGAATCAAATACATCTGTCCTATTTGTAATATTTATTTGCAGTGCTGCTAAGTCTCATGTCATCCTCTCCTTGATGCATGAAAGATGTTTACTAAGCGACCTTATTACCCTTTGACTTTCTCAGCCTGTTTCAGGAGCAGAGGAACCCAAAACATTTGGGTTGTTTCCTTATATTGTACTACAGTTGGTACAATATAACCCATGATTCTACCAGGTCCCACTTCTGCATCAAACATTTTTAGGCAAGGAGACCTGTAATCTTTCATGTAGCAATTAATTAAATTAATTAATATATTGGCATTAATTAAAAAAATAGAAGGCTGGTTTTACATTTCAGTTGGCTCCTCAGGTCTCCTAAAAACATCTGGATAAAAGGAAGTCTGTAGCAAGACTTTTAATAAATAATTGCCCAAGATCATAGTTTTGTGTGTTTCCCTATCTACCCTCTGCGTGTGTATATACATGCACACAGACTGAATGCAGCTCCTCTGTGTGAGAGGACTCCTCCAAAGAGAAAGGAGTTAGGAGTGAACCTGAAAATGGCATCAAAATATTAGGTTACAGATGATACACATAAACAAAGGCTAATGGAAGCAGTTCTGTCTTGGCTTCTCCACAATCATTAAAAACCTGGTATTAAGGAAAGGAAAAGCAGAGCAGTTATGGAAAGCAGGATGGTTGATGATCTTCTTCTGCATGAAGTGGAAAGCCATTTGGATAAAAGGTGAGGGGAATGGCATGTACAATGATGGCAGGGTAGCATTTTACCATGCACTGAAGGTAGCAGGCTTGTTAAGGATATAAAGGCCAGGCTATATGACATACAGTTCCCTTACCTTGCAGCTGTTTCCCAACTCTTACTATCTACCACCAGGCAAGAGCATCCCTTTGCCTGATGGTGGGGCCTGATCTGTTCATATCATACAGCTAATACTCGAGAGAAAAAGGAAATATGCCCAACATGCAAATATGTTTTTGTTCCATCCGGAAAAACGCGAGGTAGACCGGGTTCCAACAGTAAAAGTCTTTATTTTCGACAGTAAAGATAAAAGGAACAGATAAATGGAACTCTAGCCGCGGTAGCCTTTATATACGGCTTGCCTGCCGGCTTGTAGCCAATGACGGTTACTTGGTTTTGCCACCTTTTGGCAGCTCTTT